>JBBPLD010000129.1:0-50173 GCA_038089555.1 Chalciporus chontae | reverse complement strand
GAGGATGCAGGAAACAATTTTTTCGCCCATTAGATAGTAGTGTTCAGTACATTGTACTATGATTACACTATATACCCAGATGCACGGAAATAGCCTGCAGCTTTGTCGGGCGTGATACTTTGACAGGCGTGAACGATCGCCATCATTGAAAGATCATCGTTGTGACGACGCAAGTAGGATTTGACTGCAGAAAATGCTTGTTTGATCAGATTGTAATCCGGCGAGTAGGGTGGCAAGTAAATCAGCTTGCAGACTAGAAAAAATCAGAAAAATACGTGAATCCACGATACGTAGCAATGAACGGTGCATGTCTTCGACAAGCGCGCGAACTTCTTCGCCTTGGTGAATACGACAGTTGTCCATGATGAGGACACTGCGCGGTCCAGGATATGGGGTAGTGAATGGCATCTAAAGACGTCAGCAATCTTGATTAGTTTGAAACTGCATCAAACTTACGACGTGTTCCTGTAAGAAACGCACAAAACGTGCACTGTCGATTGGGCCTTCAATGATATCATACGTGATGATACCATCAAGTGTGATTGCAGGAAGGATGGAGTAGTGAATACCGTGTACAAAGGAGCGTTGCCCGCGGCAACGTTGTCCCCGGAGTGATCGGCCACTTGGGCGACAAGATGTGCGCCGGTCCTTCGCCGCTTCATCAATAAACAACAGCATGTTGGCGTCTGGGGCTTCTGCTCCAATTCGATTCATGTAGCGTGCACGTAAATCCTCATTTCGCTCGGAAGCAGCGAAGGATATTTTTTTTCTAGTGAGCTGAAGGCTTCGCAGTGTGCGGAAAAGAGTAGGGGCGGTAGCATACACTTGGCGCTTCTCCCATAGTTCATGTTGGAGTTCATCAAGGTAGATGGTGCTGCGGTGAGCAACGACATTGGAGATGAATGTGATATCTGCCATACTGAGGATACGACGGCGCCTGACGACACGGGAGTAGGTGTGGGGGTTGTAAACAATGCCGAATCGTTTGTAGAGAGTGAGAGTCTTGTATACGAGCATCTTTTTGATACCCAGGAGGCGACAAATCTCTTTCACAGTGTAACCATCTTCAGATAGAGCAGGAATATTGAGTTTTGTGTGGTTGGAAACGATGTGCTGAGGCATAGGGTGGTGGGCACAGTACTGTGTTGTATTCTGCTATGCAGCGAGTTGCCTAAAAAGGAGATTGCGAAACTTTCGCAATCTCCTTTTTAGGACTCCTTTTCGGGAAACAGTGAGGGAAAGAAAGTGGGAGAACGAGGCCGAGCTCACAAGTCACGCTGGTCACACTGCGAACCATTGAGTTCGGGGTCCTATCCCGGCAGTGCCCGAGGCGCGACTTTCACAACGTTGGATTCCGCATCAAAATGGAAACGGCTGTAAACACTGTCGTATACCTGATGTCGTCTCACTGGGCTCTCCGTCTCATCCACTTTCTTTACTTCGCATTCGCCTCCATCGTTGCATGGATCCAAGAATACAAACGGAAACAACCTCGCCCTCTCAAAGCCTTCCGTACAAAGATCCCCAAGCACCTTTGCCTAAATCTCGTAGCGGGAGATGACATGTCCAGTGAAGAGACGGAGAATACGTTCCTTCAATGCATACAAAATGTGGGCGCATGGTGTCGAGAATTGGGTATAGAGATGCTTACTGTGTACGACCGCGAAGGTATGCGCGTTTTTCAGTCAGATAGGCACTCCTGAACGTAGTTGGTATAGGTTTTCTCTACAGGTGTTCAGACGATGCACGGAGACGCGTCTTCGTAGTGGAAGGCGACTCAGAAGATAGTTGCGAGTCAGAGATCGAGTATCCTCTGACGCCCCCACTTTCAGAGTCTTCAGGCTCGAGATCTCACTCGCCTGATCGCGCGAAGCTCCCTGAGAACCTCAATACCATCACAATGATACCTGCATCTCGTGTACGGAAGCGCAGGAATGTGGCTGTTTGTAGACGTGCAATGCCAACAAGTAAGTTCCGCCGTGTGCACTTGATCGTCGCTAACCAGGACTCAGACAAAGGCACACCTAATAACATAACACTTCATATAGTGTCTCGGGCTTCCGCTAAACCAGCCCTCGCTTCAGCCGGCCGCTTTCTGTTGCACAGCTACGCAGGTAGCGTTTCGATGTCGACGGATACACCCCCAAGCAGCTCTTGTTATAGTTTGACCATCACGGAACTGGGAACGATGCTGGAAGGTGAGATGGGATGTAGTCGTCACTTGTCAATGTTCTGAACTTCAAATAGCTAGTCTACCATCACCTGATTTCATGATAATTCATCATGTGGAACCGATGGATGCGCCGCACCCTCCCATCGAGTTGCACGGTTTCCCACCATGGCAAATTACACTAACCGAGTTTCAGTGAGTGTGTGTGAAGTATTCGGCTCACAGGCATCTAACTATGCGTAGCCGCACACACCCAAACGACAACGAAGAATTAGGTTGTTCTGGCCCCGGGGCACGTCGCCATCCTGTTTTGATATCGGAAACTGCATTTTGTCGCGCATTGGATGAGTATGCGGGAGCACAGGTCCGATTAGGGAGGTAGCCGGCCGGTAGCTTTAGTGTGCTAGTCCTTGACACTTGTCTTGCACTGCAGTGTATTTCCTGATCAGACTGTCTCAGAATGCGTTGGCCGCACTTTTGCTCCCACAGCAATTTACTGCTGTGCTCGTGGCAGAGCGCTGGTAACGGTGGATGAGCTCTTCCGAGCGTGGACCGCGCGCCCGGGCCCCGGGATCAGCAGTACAGCAAGGTCGATATCAAGCCTTAAGGCCTCGACTCCCACTTCGTCGTGGGAGTCGGGGAAGACCTCAAGGCGCAACCCGACACACGTGGTCGGCCATGAACTGTATATCCAATGCAATAGACGCTCTTCGGTCTGCGCCCTGTATAAGTATGAACGTGTAGTGACTACCCTAAACCTTGCGAACAACTCAGCCATGTCTCCCATCTCTGCCTCTGCACTCGACCTTGCTCAACTCTCCAAGGTTCATGAGGCGCCGAACTTGCCGCTCAAGACCAAGAAGAGGATCATCGTCTGCTGTGATGGGCAAGTGCCAATTGGACTGGTCGAGTCTGACGAAACGAGTAATCTAATAGCCAAATTCTGCTCATCGCAGAACCTGGCAAGATGGTGTCGTTGTCAAAGAGCGCTGGAAATACACCAATATTCTCGTGAGTACTGTTAATGCAGGCTGCTGGGCTGGGCTAACCCTGCGGCATCTCGTTCTCAGAAACTCTCCCGTGCATTGAATCATCATGATGTACGAGGGTATGTCATCCGCGTCGCCTCGAGCTCTGCGAGTTGTCATTTATCTCGGCCAAAAACAGAGGGTTTCCCATACCCCAGATCGTGTTCTATCAGAGCGGCATTGGCAGCTCGCCAAACTTCTACGCGAAGTACATCCAAGGTAGCTGCGCTTCTGATACTAGTAGTGATATGCCAGGACACTGACTCAACTACCGCACAGGAACCACAGGAGCATCGTTAGGTAAAGAGCGTTGTCTCTCCTTGAGCTTAACTTATCAACCTTTCTGAAGTGGAGAAAGTGCTGGAGGCATATGCTTTCATCGCTCAGTGAGTTTGCTCTGCTTGAAACACATTCGGCATGATTCTGATTCTTCATCAAGAAATTTCCTCTCAGGTGATGAGGTAAGGCAATGAATTCATCACGGATAAAAGTCTGATATCTCCGTATCGTTAGATTTTCTTGTTTGGATTCTCCCGAGTGAGTTCATCGGAACAAAAATAACCAATCCTACTTTTAACTCTCAACAGGGCGCATATACCGCGCGCATGGTTGCTATGTTTATCGCAAGTTTCTGCTTCCATATTTATTATCTACGGCCCTGCTTACTACGCTGCCACAGGGTGCCATCGGCGTTTTGGACAAGACTGATATGGACCACTTTGCGGATATTTTTGTCGCGTACCAGAAATTGGGGAAGTCAAATGACCCCTCGGGTTCGCTCTAGATCTTCCATTTTGTGACCTCCTCTTTTGAACTTTACATCCTAGAAATTGCAAAGTTGCAAGCACAGCTTGCTCCCTGGACATCACCTACCTCACGCGGAAAATCGAGAGCTAATTCGGATGAACATCTCTTCTCCATCAAGTAGGTGTCTTACTAACCGGTGATACCTGTCGTAACTCCCGCCAGGTGCGTTGGAGTCTTCGACACCGTCGGATCCGTTGGGCTACCGGAAGAGATCACTCGCAAATCGCCTTCGACCAGGTCGATTTTCGGCTTCCCAAATACTGAGCTCGGCGAACATATCGAACGGGCATATCAGGCTTTGGCCATCAATGAAACCAGACTCGATTTTGTACGCGTATTTGCGATCTCTGCGGATCTTTCCATTAAATCGGTGTTGCTGGTTCAATAGACTTGTAACAAATTTCAACAATCGGAGGGTGGACGTCGTAAAGGGCAGATTCTGAAACAAGTAAGTATTGACTGGATGGTTAGATCCTGACTAACATTGTATTTCAGTGTTGGTTTGTTGGTGAGAAAAATGTCCTTCTAATGACGGACTGGCTGATTACCGTGGTCTTAATACTAGGCGAACACTCTGATGTCAGTGCATTGTATTTTGACGGAACTTGTGACTTACAAGCCGTTGAACAGATCGGAGGTGGCTGGCACGATCATGACCTGTCAGACTTGACGCTTACTTGGATGGTTGCTAACATTGGAGACATGCTGTCTGTGGACGTGCAGTACATTGCATCCCTTCCCGACCCTGTTGGTGTCTGGGGAAAACAACGTCCTCACGAGTGAGTCTACAACAGATAGAAATTTCCGTTTCACTGATCAAGGATAGCTCTCGCACCGGAATTTTTGTCTTGGCCTTAGCAAATACCCGCCAGCTCCCGACGAAAACAGATGACATCACACACGAAACAATTCACCCGTCGGTACTTCAACAAGTTCACATGGCACATGAACTCCGAGAAACTATACAGAAAAATCCCTCGTTGGTTTGCAGCCTGCTCCCGTTGGAAGAAAAGATAAGGAAGACTTGGCCGTACGTTCCTGGGAACAACAGTCCAAAGGACTCTAAAGGATCCATGCAAGTGGAACCAGCCACCACCATACTGTGGAGCGCGACGAGGGAAGTGGTAGGCGTGGGGACACGTCTGGGGACCGAGATATTCAAGGAGGTTAAAACCCGGGTTACAACGAATGCGAGTGCTAATGGTGGTGAACAGTCATCTACTGTTCCTTGGCTGACGAGCCTTGCCCACGAAAGTCGTGTTGGGCCAGTGTTGAGGGAGATTGCCAAATACTGAAGTCTATGTTCATCTTGTTGCGGAATTCCGCCCACCAGACGGCGAAAGGATGTCGGGTTTGAATTTCATTCGAGCTATATTCTCCCCCATCTGTGGCTAATATGTCCTCTCCATTTGTACGTCTGCTAACTTGGCAGTTTTCCCGTCCTAATACAGAAGGTTGAAACTCTCATGAGTTGCATCGCCTTTAGACAGTATACGTAGTATTACTCGGTGGTCCGAGTCCCAAACGTAGCATCCTCTACTCACCAGATAAACAAGATCGGTGTGTATAGTACAACGGGTATGAAGACAAATTTCAGAAACTCGGACTGTATATCCACTGAAACAAGTTGTGATAAGTAGGTGTCAAAACATTCTGATTTATTCCTAAAAAATATTCCTGAGCCTGCGGGAAGTCACCCATTGACGGATGTGAGATATGGATGCCTTTAGGATAGCTCTCCATCCCGTTTCGTGCCACAAAGGGCCAAGACCTGCTCAGACTCGTGCAGCACAGCTTTAACTTCGGAAATCAAAAACATTCATGTTAGCGTGGATAGAACGGGTGAGTCTCAAAGGTGCTCACCCATGGCGCGATAATGACCATGCTTCTGCTCCAGTTCTTCATACCCCTGGCGAAATTGTTCCTCCTGGTCTCGAATGACTTCATCCTCACGTTGAAGTTTCTCCGTCTCCAGCCGGAGCTTTGACAGTGTCTGCGTAACGTTGCGGCGGAGGACTTTCAGACCAGTAAGTTCCTCTTCATATTTCTGGCTGATTTCACCCCATTCTGCATCTACTCAAGGCGTCAGGGAGAAAGACGTAAATGTTAAAAATGGTAGTACCGGCACTCTCCACCTGTGCAGCTGCAGCATGATATTTGGTCATTTGATGGGCCCAGTCACGGTCCATGGCCCAAGACACGGTTTTCGTCGAGTAAGCCAGGCTTATCCGAAGATCAGAGTTATTGCGCTTGAGGCTACTTCGTCTTCGTGGCGCGCCATCCGCGGGAGGCTCGTCTTCTGACGGAGGTGAAGGTGTGCTGTCTTCGGCAGAGGAATCTTTTAGTCGAGGTCTCTCTCTGTGTACAACCTGAGCCTGAGGGTGTGTTATGTCTACAGGGCTGTCGCATATTTCCATAAAAGCAGCTGATGTGGACCCCTGATATGGAACCGGTATCGGGTCGGGTGAGATGATCGATAGGCGACTGAGAGACTCCACTTCAGAATAATCCTCAGCAGCGGAACGATTGCTGAGAGTTGTACTGCGTTCGTGTGGGTCCTCAAGAATTGTATGCATGGAACGCTTCGTTTCCTGGAGCCGCGTCTCTGAAGGAGTTCTGCTGCTCGCTTCGACCGACATGCTGTTCTGCTGATGGGAAGTGGAGACATGCGCACGATCCTGTACGACATTGGCCACGTGAGAAGACATGCTCTCCTGGTGACGACTGGATGCGTGTAGGCTGGGGTGTTCCTCGAGTCTCGTTTCCTGACTCCTGACCGCCAGGGTAGTGCTCTCGGTGACGGCGGTTGGTTTGGCAGGTAAAGGGGGGGTATAATTGGTGCTCCGTGAGCTGCTTGTGGACGCACTAGGGCGCCTGGACAGTGATGATGAGGGTTGGGCCAGTAGTTTTTCCGCTGACGATGATCGGCGGTGGGTGGAATGGGTAGATTGCATGGAGGAACGGCGACCGGATAAGGTATGATGACGGGGGACTAAGTTTGCGCAACGATCACAACAGAATGAACCACGTTGTCGGAGCGTATCAGAGGGAACCATTTTCCTCAATGCGTCAGATCCCTCCTGACGCTTAATCCACTTTTCCATTTCTTTGAGGCGAAAGTCGGGTGGGGCATGGAGGGTAAGGAAAGGTATGCGAGCTCCTGGGTTATTGGAGGAGTATGCCTTTGCGAGACGTTGGCATTTCCTAATCATACGGTCTTTAAGATGACGAATGTCGAGGATGCGCTCCCAAGAAGCATCGCGTTGCTTCGCCAGCTCAGCTAACTCTGTCTTTAACAGGAGAGAGTAAATCTGGGCGGTCCGAGGGGGGAGCAGAACCTGAAACAGAACTGAGGAGACCAGGAAATACGGAGAATAAGTAATTACTGACTCGAAGCTCGTTCGGAGTATCTGTGCATTGAAGAAAGCGCCAGCCGGACTTTTTGGTGAGCTCATCGAGAGGTTCAAGTTGGCCTCTGACTGGGCTAACTTGCATGTAGTCTAAAGGAGGAACGATAGCAGAGCTCGACGATGAATCGCGATGCATCTGGTGGGCAAAGCGGAGGAGGAAGATTTAAATAGACATCAAGGCAGACACGAGTTCAACTTAGGCGAGGTTTGTAAGTATTGCACAGTTGTTTGGAGACCTCGTTTGTACACAGAGTTCATTGTCACGCAGATTTCCATCCGAGTGGCAGAGTTCGGAGGTCTTCATTCTTCTGCAGGGAGCGGGATGATGACCGTTGTTCACCTTTACACTTGAAACTTGCTTGAGACTTTGAGGTCCATCATGCCTATTTCGACGGCGACAACTACTGTACTCAGTCGGCGTGGGAACGGCCACTCCATACAAACTTGCCCCCAACTTACCATCCCTCCAGTACACTGCTTCACATTTCACCCCTTCCCCTTCATATGTCGTCTGCGTTCGCGAAATACGAAGATTTTCTTGTCGATAATGTCTCGACAATCTCAACTCTAGAATCCTCGCTGAGGTCTATAACTTGGTTCCTACCAGGGAGGTTCAAGGATGCGGAGCTTGCCTCCGAAGCCTGTCAGTCCAGTCACAATTTATGCATGTTCTTGTGTGTAACCCCTTACGCAGTGTCCGCCCTATTGAATGTCATGAGTCTGTATCACGACACGCTACTTGCGAAAATCGTCAGGAGTAACCCCAAGTGGAAACCTATCATCCCTACACCTCTCCATACCAAATACACTACTGCATGGGCCGACAAGGATGCCTTCTACAAGTGGGCCGCCCGAGTACTTGAGCTCATAAGATTCATTCAGCTACTTATCGAAATGGGCATGAGACGCAAGTTATCCAACCAAGCCAGATGGCGTGGTATTGTCTTGCTCGAGACAGTAAAGTAAGTCTTCTCAAGTACCTCAGACCACTCCTGACCTTCAGGTTGTTAGAGTGATACTTCGGTTCATCCTTCTGAGGATTACTCGGAGACCACTTTTGTCGCCCCCCATTCCTGAACGGGACATTGACCCTACATCACTGCCTCCCTCTTCCATCCACTCTTCTCCTACGCTTGCTCCTACCACTCCCTCTTCATCCACACCCCCAACTCCAGATCATTTGAAGAACAATCGCATTCCCCTCCAGTCCAGTGCGGTGATGTTCACCGCTCCTCCCCCCGGACGCGCTGATACGTCCGTGGAAGACTATCTTCTCCCGAAAGCGTTGACAACATCTTCCGTCAGGCCTTCCTTACAACTCGTTCAACGTCTCATGTCAATCCAGGACTGGGGTTCTGAGGCTGTCTATATCCTTCGTCCTTTAATTTATGGTATGTCCCCGCATGCTCCTCAGACCGCACTCACCTGGACATTTCCTTAGTAATCATATTGAATACTGGGAAGCACAAACACCGTGCCCTCGTGACGGCCTTTACCCTTGAGCTTCTAGCTCGTAAATTGCGTCGAGCCCCATCTCCATCTGCAACTGTGGAACGGGACGAATATGCTCGTAGGGACCGAGACTTGGTTTGGTACCTGCTTCGTGGTTTCGTATGGGATTCGTATACGCGGCAAGTTCCACCCTCAAGTGTCGTACTATTCTCCTAACATCCGTATATTTCTAGCCCGAAGATCGAGTCGATCGCGGACAGCGTTGCCACCAAGCCTATCGTTGGTGTGCTCAGCACAATTGTCAAGGACTGGATACCGCTTATCGACGAGTACTATTATTGTGGGTGGCATTCAACTCTACTCGTTCTCACCCTCATGTCGATATTCGTCAGATACGGCTCTTTGAAATTTGTGGTGAACTATGTATGTACTTCATCCACCGATCATCGCTGCCTCTTGTCGCACTTGGAACTATGTTGGATAGTCCACGCCGCGCATTTCCCTGCAGTATATGCAAGTACTGTTCAATCTCGTATCTGGCTCTGAATCTATCGCTCAGTCACGATATGAAGAACTGGGATATTTGTCTGCCTGTTGATCTACTGCAGCACCAGGCATCCCAGGTATTGCCGCAGTGTCGTCTCGTGCCAAGATCATACCAAAGAGCTGGTACAAATGTGCAGTTCACGGAAATATGTGTGCGGCTCTTAGTCTCAAAGCATTGTCCAACCACAGCCAAGTATCACTAGTACTGACATCACGCACACGCCGCTATTCTGGCCCCTATGCTTGAAGATGATAGTTGCTGGTAGGACCCCGACGGCTGTCCACCACTCACTTGATCGTGGGTCGGCCGGGTCGGTGACGTAGCTCTTGAACGGTAGTCCTCCGATACCGCGATCTGCAAACTGCTCCCCTATCCGCTTCACTCACATGGCTTCCTTCAACTTCGTGAACCTGGTCGTCGTCTCTGTCGGACCAGCGGCTTCCAGCAGACAATGAGGACGTATTGTGCCAGTATACAACCATTTTGCTTTGGAATTTCAACTGGAATGGACCTAGAATTCCCCTTGTATGAAACACTGCGATTTTCTCCATGATATCGACGATCTCACTAGGATCTGGATCAGACATCAAAGAATTACAACAATGAGAAGAGTACTGTCCTTATTATTATCCTCTGCGTGATCTGAACATAAGTTACCAATCACTATCTAGTACTCGGTTCAATAAATGAGAGTGGCCAACACCGATATCAAGTATTGTCACGACTGCTCAAGTGATCTTTGTCCGTTTGTTACCTCTTGGTGTACTCGCAGGTGGCAGTGCCATCGTTGTCTCTGAGAGCGCCATTTTAAAAATCACCCCAGGGCTGAGAGTATTTGGGTATGTCAGTGCCGATAATCTTCATCTTGAAGCCAAGAAGTTCCCTCTGGCGACATGTCGTCAGCCCCAGCAGCACCGCGACGCATCGTGACTACTCACGACAGCGAAGGTAAGTCAGTTCAAGATAATGACATTGTAGTTGAACCAGAAGTCCTGGTACGCGTGTTTTCAATCATTTTGCTCTGATGCACGATGGCTGATTCTACTCATCACTGAATCTCAGGCTGGGATGGATGGCGTTCGGTTTGGTGGGTATTGGGCAACCACCGATGGTTTGCCCACGAACGACAACAATTCCTTGTGAGTGCTTCAGCCGTGAAAATAAATACTACAGTATCTTGATAGGCACTTGGTAACGCACTCGATAGGGAAGACGGAGCCGAGCGGTTCATTGCGCTCATACAGAGTGGCGCGACCAATTTCAGGTATACTGACCTTGCACCGGGTGCAACAACTCCAATGGTAGGAGCCCGACGAAAGCTCATACTACGCGATTTTAATTCTCTTTTGAACTGACAATCTAGCACCGGACCGCCTCAGTTGACTACAACATCCTGAGTGAGTCGTTTATTCGTTGCAACTAGTCAAGATTGATAGGATGTTATAACAGTTTTTGGGGAACTGATACACGTCACAGGAGATGACACGGAAAAACATCTCAAGAACCCAGGGGATGCATTGATTCAGCGAGGAACGCTCCACGCCTGGAGGAATCCCACAGATAAATGGGCCAGATGGGCAACCGTTCTGATCGATGCGAAACCAGCTGTGGTAAATGGGGAAGAAATGGGGACCATTAATCTTACTTGAATCTCAAATAGAATCATTACGATGAAACCAAATCCAATTACTGCAAATTCACAAAAAGACCCCCGTCCACGAGAAGCTGTGCGCCTGTCACATACATTGAAAGGTCGCTGGCTAGAAATACCACTGGACCGGCTATATCATCTGCTTCTTGAAGGATCTCAGTATCTTGGCTCGTCGCTGAACAAAATAACTTACGCCCCAGGCGACCAAGCGCAGTGCGTTTGATCATGTAATCTCGTTTTTTCGTGTCTGCGAGGTCCTCTTTGTTGATGTCAGTCGCGATCGTGCCCGGAAGGATGGCGTTGCAGCGTATGTTGTACTTCCCGAGTGCGACCGCGCAGCTCTGCATCAGCGATAAGATGCCAGCTTTGGTTGGAGTATAATGGCTGACAAGTAGCAAGGGAATGGGTCAATGAACACGCAAATGCTGTTCACAGCTTCCCTACCACTGAAATTCGCCGCCAACCAGCGCCGAAATCGACGATAGCGCAATGATAGATCCACCTTGCGGAACTTGCGCCTTCATTTGATTGGCAACCGCTGTGGAATCATCAGTACCTATGATATAAAGCAACACGCTTCCTCAGGGGACTTGCCTTGTACCATGTAGAATGAACCATCCAAGTTCACTTGTCTTGTGCGTTCCCACGTTTCGTGGGGCATTGTCAAAAAATCAGAGAATGGACATATCCCCGCATTGCTCACGAGGACATCTGGAGTAGCATCAAGTGCGTAGGTTTGCACTCGAGGCTGGAATACACACCGATTCGTCCAAAGGTCCCAACACCATCTTTAACTATCTGTTGGAAATGTTGAACATGGACTCGTCCTCAGTGACGTGAAACCCACCTGAATGGCCGTTTTCGGGTCCGCGATATCGCCAGGTATGCTGACGACTTTGGTTTCACTGCGAACCGCCTCGATCTCCCGTTTCAATGACAGGAGCTCCGCTTCAGTTTCCTGGTCTCCGAAGTAATGCAGAATCAGACCAGTCGCGCCATGCTTAGCCGATTCCACCGCGCATGCCCGACCTATTCCTCGTGACGACCCTGTGATGCAAACAATCTTTCCTGCCAGTAGTGCCATCAACCAGGTACGATCGAGATGGAGTGCGAAGTTGCTATTCAAAATTGGATCGCACAACATATGAATCCCAAGAGATCCCAAGAGGTCCTTGGTACCCGGTGCGGTGAACCCGGTCCGACCTCCGTCCTCATGCACATATAGTACCCCATGACCTTGTAAACCTCTCACCGTTGCTATTCCCGTGCCCCTTTCGACGGATCGATCGTTCACTGATGAGCGTGACCGGGCTATGGTGCTAAGTGTTCCGCTCGATGTTGCGGCACGCCGTGTAGTTATTTTCGCAGGCATTTAAAGGAAGCCTTCACGAGCGGTGCGCTCCTCACCTACTTCCAGCTTGCTCCACGATTCCTCGAGTGCCATGCCACAAGCCAAGATGTGTGTAACCGACTTCCCCTGCGAGTGAAGTTCTCTAACCCTATGGTCTGTGTAGCTACTACGATGCCGATGCCGATCTCGGTGTCCTGAGCAACAGGACTATCGTGTTCCTGGGGTAAAGTTCACCAATTCCCTACGATGCTCGAGACTCAGTTCTACCAGCTTTGGAAACCAAGGTTCTGCACAGGCCCAAAACCTACGGGACTCGGGAATTCCGAATGAGCAGATTTTGATCGCAAACCGCGAGGACTCCTACGCCGATACGGCTCGGGCGAAAGGTTTTACTGTCGAGCACGATCTTGTGAAGGCAGCCAAGGTTGCGGATGGTCAGGACTCTAGTGTGCTTTTGATATACCGCGTGCTAACTTCATTTTACTCTGCAAGTGTTGTTCATCCTCATCCCTGATCAGGTTCAACCCCGTGTTTTCAACGAACAGTTTTCCTCGAACATGAAACCCAATACAACCATCGTTGTTGCCAGTGGATACAATGTTTTCTTTAATCTCCTGAAATTCCAGGAGCGTCAGAATGTGGTCATGGTGGCTCCACGGTAACTGAACCCATTCTTGTGTCCTTCACGCAAACCAATGTCGAAGTTCACAGAATGATTGGGTCTTCAGTCCGATCACTATATGAGAAAGGCCGAGGTTTCCCCTGCTTCGTGTCCGTCGAGCAGGACGGGTCTGGAAATGGGTGGGCAGATGCACTTGCACTCTCCCGAGCCATCGGCGCAACAAAGCAGGGTGCTATTGCATCATCTGTCCGGGAAGAGACCGCCATGGATCTTTTCGCGGAACAGGCGCTCTGGCCCAACATCATCACGCTATTTAGGTCAGGAACATGTCCAGATGTGGAGTATGAACGGTATACTGACTCATTCGTCCAGAGAAGCATTCAAAGTTCTTCAGGATGCTGGGTGCTCAGACGAGGCCCTTTGTTACGAAATGTTAGTCTCCGAGTCCCTAGTTTTGAATGAGATCCAACACTCAGGGGTTTAGGTGGATGTCCAAGGAACCCGCTGAAATCTTTGAACGTGCGGCCGACGACGGTTTTGTGGCCCAGGCGAGTGGTCTCTAATTCAATATCTCCGTGCATTAACCAAGGAATCCGTTGAAACAGCTCAAGCATCATTCTACGGTATCGCAATACGGGCAGCTAAGTGGCGCACTTGCCCTCGATGGAAAGGAAATACATCAACACTTTAAACAAATCTTGCACGAGCAGGTGCGTCAATGAGACAAGTATTCTAAAACTATATGAATCGTCCGCGATAGGTTTTGAACGGGAAGTTCTGCAAAGCTTTCAGCGCGATTGAGGAAGACCTGGATAAAGAAGGCAATGCTAACCCTCTGAACAAGCTGTATGAATTGTCTGAGCAGATGGAACTCGTACAGGCAGAGAAACGAGTTAGGGCTAGGTTGGCTGGGCTCTTGTAGAATCTAATCATATTCTTGTAAAACAAACCGGTATCTCATTCATTGCCAGGGTTCCCAATATTTTATGACCCCCCGAGTCACCGACTTGGCCTATTGCCATGCCTTGCTCCCAACCATTCAGCGACGCTCTGATCTTTTGGCGGGTCTTGAAATCCATACACTGAATAGACCTCCCTCCAACGATAAGCAGAGATAAAGACGATGCTATTTTGATTATGTGTCAATGGCGAAGCTTGACAACTTGAGGCACTTTGGTGTGGCTGTGCAGCTGCTGGGAAAACGAAGTTTTCGCATGTTTATTGCAAGTTCTTCTTGGATCCTTGACCCACTCGCAAACAGCACAAGGACAGGAATGTCTACCAACGGCATGGACATTGACGTGTCTCCCAGCAAGAAGTCGTGCGTTTCTTTCTCGGTTTTGAACGGATTCGGTCTCACCGTTGTCAACTTAGGTCCCGCAATCATTCCGTTGACACCCACCACACTCGGCGCTCTCGCCGTTCGCACTCACGAGACCGGAGAGACCGACGAAAAGAGAGGGACAGAGACAGTGATGACAGGCGTAGGCGGAGTCGCGACAGAGAATACCGGGACAGAGACCGACGAAGTCGGTCTCGCGACAGGTCGCATAGAGACAGAGACAGAGAAGGGGAGAGGGAAAGAGAACGCCGCCACCGTGGTGGTGACAGACGGGAGGGAGATGTGCGCCACAGAGACCGTGATGACAGGGAGAAAGAAAGACGTCGAAAGAGAGAGGATGGTGAAGAGTCTCCGGAACTAAGAGATCAGGAAGAGCGATCCAAGCGGAAAAAACAAGATGAAACGGATGGTTCACTTCCTCCCCCCTCCTCCACTGGTCAACTCAAGGATAGTCCTCAAAGCAGGACTTCTGACCGCAGAGATCGCTCACGTGATCGCAGGTACGATGACAGGAGGACAAGAGATGCTCGTGACGAGTTCGACGATCCGCCGCGGTACAGAAGGGACAGAGATCGTCGTGACGTGAAACGTCCTCCTGTCGATGACACACCCCTCGATGAAGACGAATTAGACAAGCGTTCCTTAAGACGAAGTCCGCCTATCAAGTGAGCCACTCGATTTGCTGCATTTCCAGTCCGTTCTTACCTTCTGCTACTAGACGTGACTCTCCGCGATACGACGCTCCTGTTGAAGATTATAATCCCGATGAGCCCAAGGAAGACGATTCGGAAGCTCGGTCTGTTTTTGTTTCTCAACTTGCCGCTCGTCTCACGGCGCGTGACCTTGGATACTTCTTTGAAGACAAATTGGGTGAAGGGACTGTCATGGATGCTCGGATTGTCACGGACAGGATTTCGCGCCGCTCGAAAGGGTGAGCAGCGTATTTGAGTTTACTTGAACGGTTAATCATCCTTGAATTGGCTAGAATCGGTTATGTGGAGTTCCGCTCCATAGATCTTGTTGAGAAAGCTATGGCCCTGAGTGGCACAGTCGTAATGGGTTTACCTATCATGGTCCAGTTGACTGAATCAGAAAGGAATAGGCTTCACCCAGGAGACGGGTAAGTCCTCTTGTCCTCTAATCGCATTCTGCTTACCTTGCGCCCTAGGAATCTAAACCTCCCCCCCGGTGTCAATGCTTCCCACGGGGCAATGCAGTGGGTCATTTTCCTTGTCACTTGATTGCGGCTGGCTAACATGAGGTACTCATAGATTATATGTCGGTTCCTTACACTTCAACCTCACGGAATCCGATATCAAACAGGTCTTTGAACCATTTGGTGAACTGGAATTTGTTGATCTGCACAGGGATCCAATGACTGGTAGGAGTAAGGGTTACGCATTCGTGCAGTAAGTACATTCATATGAACACCATCTAAGACTCGTGCGGATGTTTCATCGACAGGTATAAGAGGGCAGATGATGCCAAGATGGCACTGGAGCAGATGGAGGGCTTTGAGCTTGCTGGAAGAACAGTGCGTATTTGTTGGACGCCACCATTTTGGTTTTTCTTATTTATTGTTTTTAGCTTCGGGTCAACACTGTGCACGAGAAGGGTACAGTGAGATACACCCAACAAGATTCCTTGGATGAATCCGGTGGTAAGGCTCGATTATCCTGCATGGATTGAAGGTTAAATTTTGCGATTTCAGGCGGTAATTTGAACGCAGCATCACGTCAGGCACTAATGCAGAAACTTGCCAGAATCGAGCCTACACCCAAGCCTCCGTCTGTGTATGTTTCGTCGCTCGCTTCTCTCTCGGACGTACTAACTAGACGATCCAACACTAGCACCAAACCGAACATTCCTCAGGCCATGCAATCGCGCTCTGTACTACTGAAAAACATGTTCAACCCGGAAGAGTTTGTGCTCCCGTTCGACAATCATCTCTATCTCTATTAACTGTCGTATTTTCAGGGAAAGCGAGCGCGATTGGGATAAGGACCTCGGTGACGATGTCAGAGGTGAATGTGAAGAAAAGTATGGCAAGGTTGATGCTATCAAAGTCGAGAAAGACAGTCAGGTCCGTATTTCGTTCATCAGCTTGGGTTTCGGGCTGAGTGTACACTCAGGGCGAGATATACCTGAAGTTTGAGAGAATCGATTCTGCGAAGATGGCTATCCACGGATTGAACGGGCGATGGTTTGGAGGACGTCAGATCTCTGCCGCGTTTATATCCGACGCTATCATGACGGCCCACCAATAAACGTCTGCCTAATGCTAACCTGATTCTCCATGCATTTCAGAAATACGTGACGTATTAATTGTTTTAAGCCACAGGCATCTTCAGTACAGCTTCAAAAAGTCTTGCCTGTACGGGATCATGAAGAGGCAGGTTCACAATCGATTTTATTCTTTCTGCTGTACCATGCTCTTGTTTCCTCGACCGAAACATTTGTGTAAATTGTTGTGACTTGATAATAACAGACCAATTTTTGAAGTAGGAACATCTGGGGCGCCCCGCCCATCCTTCAGTCGAACAGTGAGAATAACTTTACATGGTCCTGGGGGAAATAATTCCCTCTAAATCTAGGTGGGCACCTTTCTGCTGTAATACTCCGTTTTTCCGGGGTTGATGATTTAACTGATTAGTTGCCGCTTGTCAAAGCTTAAGTATTCAAACTTCCTCTCATGTGAACGAGTTGTTGATCTCGTGGCACTGCATATGTCCTGGCTCTCACTGATCCACCCGTACTGCTCCACACAACTTGAATCAAAATACGATAAATTTAGGGAGCTTCTCTGATATCAGCACAGTATATGAGCAAAATTTCATAGTCGACAGAGCGGCAAGCTGTGGACAGAACATTGTCATTTTGCGGCTGTGCAGAATCTCATTGTCAAGCCCTGAAATACAGGAATGATCATCCTCATGACCTACTCGAGTTTCCGATCGAGGGTGCTCATTTCGGGTGAGACATGAGGGAAACGACGGAGATGGCCATCCACGCGGCAGCGCGACAAATGAGTGACAGAAAGGGCATTGATAGCTTCGGAGTTCCTTACAGTGAACTGGAACCGAGTTTGACGTCGTCACGAGGACACCGGAATTCAGGTCCAATCAAGATAATCAACGCACGAGCGGGCAGAGATTATCTACTCGAACTTTTTGGTCAGGAGGACGCTGTTCAAACTCTGGTCAAATTTACTTATTTTGAGCTTGACGCACCCGTCATCCCATCGCACAGTTTACATCCCACCGCCATGACCTCCATCCAGAAGATTAACAGTTCAGAAAGGCCCCAGAGGCCGCTTTACTGTGAGTGTCAAGTTGATCTCCACGATCGTCTGATTCCAATTGCAATGGTCCGATAGCCCATGCTGTGAAGGCGTCGGGTCTTATCTTCCTTAGTGGCCAAGTCCCCGTAGACAAGGAGGGCAATCCTGTTCCAGGAGACATTCAAGCCCACACAGTAGGTCACGAGAGCCTTCCCGACGTCCAGAGATTGACCTCCATGGATCGAACAGAAACAGTGTCTCAACAACCTCGGTGACGTCCTACTCACTGCTGGTTCCTCTTGGGAGAAAGTCGTCAAAGTCAATATCTACCTGAAGAGTATGGACGACTTCGACAGAGTGAATGAGACCTACATGCAGGTAAGTTCAGCAGTTCCATCTCTTTTGTGTATGGGAATGACGAAACGCAAATGAAGATCGTCCCAGAGCCTAGACCGGCTCGCACATGCATTCAAGCTGGAAAACTCCCAAGTGACTTCGATGTCGAAATCGAGGCCATCGCTGCTGCTTAAATACGCAATTTGTAACATCGCTGCGTTTTATCGAAATAAGTACTGTACATTGATTGAACGAAGCAATGGCGAAATCCTGGTGCATGAGTACTCACTGGGCATGAGTCTTTAACGATTTCAGCCTCTCTTGCACTGCATCTTTCAAATGCACGTCGATGTGAATTCCTATGTTCTCGAAATATACACGGATCGAACGATGAGCGCTTGAGCAACGGCGTGCATTTTTGTTCTAATTCAAAAACGACATTCGATGTGGACTACCTACTACTGGCACTAGAGCGTACCAAAGGCTTCTGCCAGATCCTTCACTGCATCTGCGACCAGTTCTCGTCCGACAGCAAGAACACTGTTTGTGCGATTGTCAGCAGGATTAAATAACAGGAAGATCTGCGACTGACCCTGTCAACCATGTGTGAAGTCCCGCACAAACACAAATAGTCAATGAAGTGAGAAGCCTGTTCTAATTTGAAACTCGACAGCAACGTACCGTCCATAGCCAGAATTTGATGGGGCGCGCCCTTATACACCTTGTGAGTAACGGGGACTCCAACCTTTCTGAGCTTCTCCGCGTAGGCCAGACCCTCATCCCTGAGAATATCGAGTTCCATTACCGCGACCCAAGTAGGCGGAGTTGTGGCCAATAATTCATCAGGAGCAAAAATAGGGGAGTTATCCCAATTCTTCCTATCAGCTTCGTTTGGCAGGTAGAAGTTCCGGAACCAGAGCATGCGCTGCTTGTTGAGCCAGACTGTGTTGGCACACTCCTTCCACGAGGGGTATGGGTCACCGGTGGGCTCAGCAGTGTTGTCCGTGACAGGAACAATCATCTGTGCGCGGTGAATGCGGATGGGGGGGTTGAGTTTGGCAGCTTTCATAGAGATGATGGCGGCAAGGTTGCCACCGCTGTGGGAACATTTAATTTGGTTTTCGAGGGCAAGAAGCTTCCCTACGCTGATGAACCCCCGAGAGCGATGCGAGCAGGGTTAATGCTGAGCAGTGCTGGACCTTTCTCGTACACCCATTGAAGGGTCTCTAGGGAGTCTTCAACTGCCGCTGGGTATGGGTGCTCTGGTGCAAGACGATAGTCGACAGTGGCGACCACAGCTTTAGCCCCTATGCGATGATCTATTAGACCTGGACTCTTGAACCAAGCTAATATCGCACCTTTGCACATTCTGGAACAAAATGCATTCTCTGCGTTGATACTTCCCAGTGTCCAGCCACCTGGTCCGCATAAAAGTTGGATCATTTCGACCAGGTTCAAGGTGACAACTTCACTGACCTCCGTGATACCAGAGGTACACCGGCCAACCACCTTCTGGCGGCTCCCCATCAGGGGTGAAGACACGAACCTTAGTCTTACTGAGGTCGTGATCTGTAACACTTCCAACTTGAAGTATTTCTGCGGCTCCTGGTACTGCTTCCTGGTTACGAATGCTTGGATCCCATGGGAGCGTGTGGGGTGCGGGAAGATGCGCGATGTGTTCGTTGTGGAACTTCACGTAGTCAGGATCGAGACGCGGGAGAATTTCTGGGTCGATGGGTTGGCTAGCCATTGTGTGCTGAGGGGACACTTGGGCCAATCAGTTAAGTACAAGATGGCGTTGGCGCAGGTGATCCCCCATATAAACCGGGCCGTGACTGGGGATAGATTAGATACCACATGAGCTTGACGTGAACGACATGGCACGAGCACATGAGCTGGACGACATCGCCCCTCCGGTCCGAGTCCCGCTTCCCCTGATTGCATTAAACGATTATAATCATCAGCCGGCGCTGGAGACGTCGCACAACCATGGATAGCATCAAACAGACCCACACCCCCTTGCAATTCCTGACGCTGAACAAGGATGCTCTGGCGAAGGAATTCGTCGGAAAGTCTCTGACCGAGCTACGTACACCCGCATTGGTCGTTGACCGTGCAGCTTTCAAAGACAACTGCACAAAGATGCATCAGAACGCAAAGGACTGGGGGGCGAGATTCCGAGCGCACCTCAAGACTCACAAGGTATTTCATGGCTCGTGGGATGCGAGGACTGTTTCTGAGAGCTCCTCTAGACGGTCGAGGGAACAAGGCTGCAGCTTATTTCCGATGTCGGCAGGACCAGCGCTGTCACCGTCTCGACGATGATGGAAGCCTGGGAGGTAGTAAGAGGCGGATTGGTCGCTGATGGGACTGTGAAAGATGTTCGTGTCTCTTTGTACCTTCTGGATTATAATTCCCTGATGATGAGCATCAGCTGCTGTACGGCCTTCCAGTTGGATTGAACAAGCTTGACGACCTCTCAGCACTCCACGAAGAGATGGCCAAGCACGGCGGAATAGTTCGTATCTTCGTGGATAACTTAGAGCAAGTACGGTACCTTGAAGCATACGAGAAGCAACAAGCAAAGCCGAAGATATGGTCCGCGTTTATCAAGATGGACGGTGGTCAAAAGTAAGCCTGTCTCCGTTTCCAACTTCTTGTCTCAACTTGCCCATCGTAGGCGGGCGGGAACCTCACCCAAGCCCGAGTCGTTTAAACCGCTCATAAAGGCCGTTCTTTCGTCTCCAGTAATGTCCGTCTACGGATTCTACAGTCACGCGGGGGATTCGTACGGATCAACATCGCTTGACCAGGCGGAATCGTATTTGACAGGGGAAGTACGCGTCACCAATGATGCTGCGGCGATGGCCCTGGAAGTTCTTGCAGAACTACCTGACAAGGGGGTGCACAACCAACCATTCGTGCTTTCCATAGGCTCGACACCTGCCGCACACAGTGCGTCAGCGAAAGCCAAGGTGACCTCCACGCTGCACGGCATTCTAGAGTTACACGCAGGTAAGCCAGTTCTCACCGCGCGGATCAGTGAGGCTGAGAAGACGTGCTCGACACTAGGCAATTACCCTATGCTTGACCTCCAGCAACTTTACACGACTCTTATCGACCGTCCAAGGATTTCGCAACGCGTACTGGCGACGGTTATATCGTACTATCCAGGAAGAGGGAAGGATGGCTTGGACGAGGCTATGTGTGACGCCGGAGCGATCGCTATGAGCAAGGACGGAGGACACACACCTGGATTCGGTGAAATTGTTGGAAAGTCATGGAGGTTGGGAAGAATCTCGCAAGAGCATGGTACACTGGAACAAATGCCACCCGACGCCGCTACCACTGGTCGAACTGACACGGCGATCAAGATTGGGGATGTCATCCAGATTGTCGGGCAGCACGCCTGCTTGATCGCAGCTGGACATCTTTGGTACTATATCATTGATTCAGATGTTGATGGAGGCGCAGATAAAGTTGTTGATGTCTGGGTTCCATGGAAGGGTTGGTGATTCAAGTATGTACTTAGGTTAACCAAGTTGTTGTATAAGCGTGGGAATAAGCATGTCGCCTACTCCCCGAGCTTGCCTCGAGCACTCCTGCTGTCCAACCCCCTCTGGTCAGCGACGACCGCAGCTGCGTTATGGCGTTGGACGAATACGATGTAGATGCGACTGAGCTTCTAGAGACTTATGGTGCGTTCTTTCTCGCCCCAACGCAAACGTTATTCACATGCACCCAGACTTTCTAATGAAATACATTATTATCGGTTGGCTGCTCTCCCGTCCCAGACATCTCCTCTGGCTAACTGTATTCATGCACTGCCCATTCCAGGTGAAGCTGGCACGGGGAAATCATGCCTTCTTCATCATTTTACGCACAACGCCTGTCCGTCTCCCTTCGTTCTCCTCAGTAGCCCCATCTGATCCTCCGCCCAGTCAAGGACCATTCGCAACATACGATCGGGGTCGAGTTTTCTAGTCGGACAGTAAAGCTGGGTGAGAAGAGGATCAAGCTCCAGGTTAGCTCTCTGGTTCCATATTGGATTTCGATGTTGACTGACCTGGCGCAGCTATGGGACACAGCCGGACAGGAGCGTTTCCGGTTCGTGGACTTGTGCCATTTGAAAGCTATGGTCGACGAACGTTTCACCTAGATCAGTCACGCGTAGCTATTACCGTGGTGCAGCTGGCGTGATACTTGTTTACGACATCACCAAGTTCGTCGTTGTTCGCTGTCGGGGCCGTACTCTCCCACTGATTCATTGTAGCCGTGAGACGTTTCTCAACTTATCTAAATGGCTAGCAGATGCGAGGGCCCTGGCTAGTCCACATCTTGTAGCTGTTCTCGTCGGAAATAAATCGGACAGAGAAGAGGACAGAGAGGTGGAGTGGGTAGAGGGGAGCAGATGGGCGGCCGAAAATGGTAACCAAGCTTTCTCCGAGATTCAAACTTGGTTTACTCTGTCTTGCTCCAGGTGTTCACTTCCTTGAGGTGTCCTCCTTAACTGGAGATAATGTGGAGGCGCCCTTCTTACTCGCTGCGCGATCCATTCTCTTATCCATAGAATCAGGTGTACTTGACCCCGAGAAGGCAGGGAGTGGTGTTAGCTATGGAGATCGGGCACTGAGAAGAGTAACGAGCTCCAGCCACCTCAGCTTCGGCAGTTTGAGTGGAGCTCGGAGAAGACGATCGGATAAAATTAGCCTGAAGAATTGGTTACCATCCGGAAGGTGTTGTTAATATGATGGCGGTATTGTCTGAGGGAGAGGTATGTCTTACAACCCATCTTCAAGCGCAATCTTTTCGCCCCCTATACTTTCCATACCCTTCCTCGCGTATACCACTTCCACGAATGCCTTCACTCGTGTCTCTGCATGCAATGTTTTCTATGCATTCACATTCTTATCTACTAGTACTTGCTCGATATAGACGCTTTGTGTATGCTGAATATAATAGATATTATATATGTCGTTGTGCACATGCTCCTTGTAGCGTCCATCTGGGCCATTCCCACTTCGCTCCACCTTGGACTGTCTAGCGTAGCCAGCCGGGCACCGCGCGTGTACAAGCGTCCACGATTGCCACTCAGCCCGTGACTAGTTGACTTATGGGGCCGATCAGATCCAGCAATATTCGCTGTTAATTGGTGCCGAGATCGCCAACACGACAAGCCTGAGTGTCAAGACGTCTCCTTCAACAACAAATTCTCGCTACTCGCCCGGATCGTTCATCCCGGATATGTGTGGAATGATCATATGTACACGTAGCATCGAGCCTTTCCCGTCCGCCGATAAGTTTAGCAGCCTCAATAAAAGGTGACTCATGCCTCAGGTGAGTTCCCTCCCCGCTACGACGCCGTCGTGGCCGGCATGAGTGGACAGACTTCAGGTGAGTCTGTTTTCTATCCCAGGTATCCACTGGTGGGATGCTCTTGGATAGTCTGTTATTTTGCTTGGAATTGATCCTTTGGGTTCTAACAGTATCTTTCACCTTCGCCTCGTCCCCCCTTGTATCAGCTATGGGGGATGTATCAACTATGCCTACTACATCCACGGGTTTGGCATCTTCGTGAGTAACTCGTTCGGTTCTGTTGTGTCCCCGCGTTGAAGGTATGCGCTACATGATGTGTACGATGCGCCTCTGGCGGATGTGAAGCCCCCCATTGACGCTTGGTGCTGGGTCCGGTCCTGCCTCGAACGCCACGAATAGTATTTCATCCCCTCCATCACAATACACACCCAGCTCCTCGACACCGGCAAACACGCTGGCGGTGTCAGCACCGAGCAATGACACTGCCTCCACGTCAATCGGCCAAAGCTCGTCCTCGTACACATCTTCGTATATCACTACTTCCGTCCCCTCGGCGTTGACGGGTACGGGTATCCAACAGACAACTACCTCGTCCTCATCTGGGGTAACGAGTACCACGTTCTTATCTCCAGTATCGAGTACTAGTACGACTCCGACCCGGAATTTGCCAGCCCCGTCAAGTGGTACATCGACACACGCTACTCCCACTCCGTCTGGATTCGGAGGATCAACGATTAGCACGCAAGTATTACATGTTGGGACCGTTGCCTTGTCCTTACCTTTCTATTGTCTAACAGCTTCTTTGATAATCGCGGTGCCGTGGTTGGGACTTTCGTGGTAGTTGGTCTTATAGTTGCCGTCCTCTTGGCATTTTTGTGCCTTTTGTGTGTACGAAGACACAAACGGCGAAGACGCGAGACATTGCGCGCAAGCATTTCCTGGCCCGTGCAACATTCAGATGATGACCCCCGCAATCAACCAACGATGACCACTATCGACAGTAACATTTCTCCGCCCTTCGTGCCCGTCTACAGAGGTAAGAATACACTCCGTGTCATTGATACAAGGCTCATGTTAACGCCGACATGTGATACAGGACACGGCGAACTACAACGCGCCGACCCTTTCAGCGACTATCGTACAGTTGATTACGACTCGGAAGGCCGTATCGGATCAGCCCCCATCACGACTACTTCGAAAGGCATGGAATCGAGACCTCCTTCCACCCCTTCCATTTATCCCCAACATTTACCTCTCGCGGATGATGAAGGAACTGTTGTCGAGTCCGTATCAGGCTTTGCATCCTTGTCGTCACCTCCCAGTAGTCCTCCACCTCGTCCTTCCCGCCGGTTGCGTCCACCACCACCTTCTTCTCAAGAGCCCGATGTAACTGCGAAGGCCTCCGGCCTTGCCCCTGTTGTCACTTTTGTCCCTCCAGGGTCCCCAGACTACATGCCGGGTAGTCTTTCACCTGTATCCAGATCACGGAAGCTCTCGGTGACGCCTCCGTCGACCTCTTCAGGGCACTCTTGGAGTGACTCCGGAGCATCTAATACCACAGCTGCTTCACTGGTACTCGATCGCCCAGCCAATATGCAATTGGAGAGAGCCAGCACCCTCAATACCACAGCTGCTTCACTGGTACTCGATCGCCCAGCCAATATGCAATTGGAGAGAGCCAGCACCCTCTTTCTGAAGCGAAGGTTATCTGATGTGAGTCGTACAGACTTTGGGATAGGAATGCACGACTGAGATGAACGCATAGGTACATGCACCCCCGACAGCTCCATATGAGGCGTGGCGCGTGGTACATGGTAGAAACCAATAACTTGTTTCAATAAATACCTGTAAATGAACACATGCATGTATTGCGTAGCGGACTCTTAAGAACGATTAGTGGCGCCAATAATCCTCGTGGAATCGGTCAAAAATCCGTATGACTGCCGGAATATATGAGCTGAGGTTTAATCGCAACAAGTCTTACTCACTCTCTTGGTGTTGTAGAACAAATTCTCCTTTCCGTTTGGTGTTGTTGTTGCTGTGATGTCGCTGACCAAGACACAGTCGTATCCACGATAGTATGCATCATGGACCGTGCCCCCAACACACTGCCAACGGCTGAGCTAAATCGTGCGTGGAAATAATACGAAACATACCTGGTCGGTGTTGACACCTCCGAGCAAGAGCGTCGTGATGCCTTGCTGTTGAAGATACAAGTCTAATTCACTCTGATAACCCCATAGCCCACTCATCCTGAGCCAAAGTAACAGTTTAGTCGATATAGCAGTGTAGCACTGTAGCCAATTCCTACGTACCTGTTCTTATGTATCCAGACATCAGTTCCCGCTTTCTTCCCCTTCAGGTACTCCTCCTGAAGGGGACCATAGAGCTCTGAGTTGTATGCATCCCTCATCAGTAATCGACCGTGATTGCCCGGCAATTCGGCACCAAAACCGCCCCTTCCGCCTTTCATGAAACCACGAACCAGAGCTGGCGGGATAGTCTTGAGTTCATGGTCCGTAAGACCCCAGTTACTAATGACAAGTAGGATCACGCTGAATGTGGAAAGCAGGAGTACCTACACCCAGAGGATCTTCACACCTTGCTCCCTCAGTGCAGGAACCAGAGAGAGAAGGGGGTCAACACAGGCCAGTCCGTCAGGGTGGTTAATGAGGTCAGGATGCAGAAAGAGGCTAAGGGTGGGTGATGCAACGCTGAATATTCGGAGGGACAGTAGAGAGCGGACCCACTTTTGCATGTCAATAATCACCGCTGCTGTTGTATTTTTGTTAATTCTGATAACACGGTCCCCATCCACTGGTATATCGAGTTGGAACGATTGCAAAGCGGGTGATTCAGACACCCCTGGGGTGGGAGGTTCTGTGCGTGAAAGATCAACAAGACCTGAGGGATATTCCACCCAGAAGGACGGCGCGTAGCCGTACATAGTAGTTTCGGATACGTTGGGTTGAGAAGCCATGCGAAGATCGAGGGAAGGAGAAAGTGAGCAAGCTCTACCAGACTGTTACCTTGGACTACTTTATAGCATGAGGGTCCCGGAAGCAAACCCGATAACAGATAAGTAGTCGCCTGCGTATGCGAGATGGTCATATGGGCGTGACAATCGGCATTCGCAGAGTTGGGGATAATTCTGGAACGATAAGGGAATGAGACACAGCTCATGAACACGTGATAAGCGGTACACGAAATCAACCACTCTCTTGAGTGTTTTGATTTCGTGCATTGTTCAAGCTTTACATTTATCCTTGACGCTGGTAGATCATGGTGACATACAGATTGCGGGATTGGCTCGACTATGGTAGTTATTAATTCCGAGTGGTCCAATTCTGTTGTGTAAATTCTAAGTAGTATGTTGAGGTCTTTGGGTGAACGAATACAAACAACGCAGCTCAAGCCAAGGGAAGCATTAATCACACTGAACGTTCACTTGGAGAATCGGGTACATTGCGAACCTAAAACTCGCCATCAGTAATGTATGATTGACAAACGGGGTGGGCGCTTACCACTAGGACAAGGTGGGAACGTTCCCCGTTATCTCGGAGTGGTACAGATCCGGAGCTGTCAGAGGAGTTCCCCCTTTTGATACCTGTTTCTAACCTATCTTCGGCGCGCTCGTCTGAGGAATTTCCGTAGGGATCACGAGGCAAAGAGCTCGTTGAGCGTGGAGGGGAAACGTCAATCAGGTGTCGAGATTCGTGGGGAAGAGGAACTGGAGGGATAGAAGAGTCCTCCTCTGTCATGTTTTGCCCATAGTTTGCCAGCAGTGGCTCAAAACTGCCCGCACTGTACGTTGGAGTATGGCCGTACGAACTTTTCCGTTCGCGAGCGGACCCGTAATCGTTGGACCCACTCGGCATTGGTCGCTCAATTCTCGGGGCAGGACTGGTCCTCCGTGGAGCGCAACCCTCCGAGCGGTCGCTCCGATGGTAGTCCGCGTGTGAACTATTCCGGATATCTTCGAATGGTTCAGAGGCTCTGGCAGTTGTTAGCAAAGCGTCTGATCCTCCCGAGCCATAACCGAGGGGGCTCCCGCGTTGACCCATCCCCGATGACAAGCGACGGCGGGTTTGCGGTGACACTGGGCTACCGGCTTCATTGTCGTCATCCAACGGTGCGCGATTTAGACCTGCTGCTGCACCAACAGCAGCCTCAAGTGCATCATCCTGAATTCGCCTCATGCGCTGGCGTCTTCGTATAGCGAACAATATCCACAACATGATAGAGGCACTGGCGAGACCGACGACAACAAAGACACCAACAACGGCACCTGTGTTGTGGAAGAATCTGTGGCTGCGATTCAGCACTTGCGATGCGAGAAGGTGTATAAAACTTTACGATGATCCCCCAGTAGCATTATTGTCCTGAGCAAGGGTCGGATTAACGACAGCCTGAGTGACCGTTGTAGCTATTCCACCACTTCCCGTGGTTGTGATCACCTCAGTAACTACTGGAGGTGCACGTGTTATTACCATCCCCGCGCTATTCGTGCTAGTGATAAAGATTGTAGTGCTTGCTAACACCGTCGTTCTACAAGCAGTGTTTAGCCACCTCCCATCGAGGTTGACTGAGTCACGATACATACACCGGAATATCAGTGCTTGTTGTAGAGGTTTGAGAAGACAATGAAGATGACCGAGATGATGCCACGGAGAAAGACGTGTTTGACGTCGAGGGAGGAGTTGAGGTTGACGGTGATGAAGTAGGCGTGTGGGACGGGGATGTAGCAGTAGAGGAAAGTTCTGCCGTTGGCGAAGAACTAGTGATCGGACTTGGAGAGGTTGTCGACTGAACAGAGCTCGTTGGAGTGGATGTCGTGGCATTCGTCGTACTTGGAACTGCGGATGTCACCGCATGAATGGACGAGGACATGGATGAAGATCCTGCAGAAATTTCGGGAGTGGACGATGACGGTCCGGAAGGGTTGGCTGATGACGACGCCACGGAAGTCGCCATTGTCGTTGATGTCATAGTGTTCGGCGAAGTGCTATAGATAGCTCACGCAAAGGAGCACTTAGAAGACACGAAGCCGACTCACATAGATTGTGATTGGTGAGAAGATGTGACGGGGTGCAAGGCGGACGAAGTTGTTGACGGGTTAACCAGGGCAGTTGAGGGGGTAGTATTCACGATAAAACAGTGATGGAAAGTCCCTCGGAGACAGATAGCGCGAATAGTGCGTTGGGAAACACAATGAACACCAGAGGCGTGAGAGGCGAGATACCAGCAGCAGGCGTTGAAGACGTATAATTCCGGGGAGGGATGTGTGTAACAAGAGCAATGTGAGATGGAAGCAAACTCATGGAACGAGCCAGAGAGAATTTTGAGGAGGACAAACGAACAGACAATATGGCGAAGGGAAGGAACCTCACGAAAAACTGAGGCTGGAGAACGTTGGTTGTAATGAATTTGGAGGAAATAAAAAATACTAGGTCGCGATTCCACCTCAAAGGAGAGGATGGATGTGAATGTCAAGCAAGTCAGCCCGACCGACAAGCCTGAATCTTGAGAAGGAAGTCATAAGAAAAAAGGCTCACCCTTTAACCTCTGACCTGTTCTGTGGTATGGGTGAGGCTAGAAGATCATTGTGAAGCGTCGAATTGGGCGCAAATAGTGTGAAGAGCAATGGGCACTCGCCCAGGGGGCTCACGTTGCGACTCGGGCGCTCAGTAAGGCAAGCTCAACCCTTGATCGATCCCCGTGGAGTGCGAACGTTGAAGAACAGGACTGACGGGATACCCTGGCCTGCCTGTGTCCTGGATTAGAGATGAGGCCGTCAGTGGGACCACACTAGGTCCTTTGCAGCCCGGCAGCATCGCCGTCGACGCTGTTATGGAACTGATCAAACAGCCAAGTGAGAGACCGTAGGCACGCTGATTGATGAACTCGTGTCAGGGCCGGCAATGTTAGTTTGAAACGCTGCGCAAGATAGCCACACTGTTGCAGCCACGACGGTCTACTCGTCTCCATACACACAGCCAACACACTCTCGACATGGTCATCCCCGAGTCAGAAGTCACTCCATCGAAGCAGCAGGAACGACTCGCTGCTCCACCAGACCCATCTTATCAATTCTCTAGTACTAGTTTAACCCCTCCTTCATTCGAGGAGAGCTTTAGGGATCACACTGTCCTCCACTTTTCCCAGACCGAGTCATACGCTCCCCTGGGTGGAGAAGAACCACCAGCCTTTACCCCCTACGATGCCACGTACTTTACTTCCGGTACTGGGGATGTCATCTCCCATGACCCCCACCTGAATGAAGACGGTTCGTCCCCTCTTTCTCTCCATACCACAATATGTACACCTAACACTACAAAAGGCGAAGCACTCTACCGCTTCTTACTCTCTCAGGCGTCCACCCCGCCTCGAATTGTCCTGCATTGCAAAGGATCGCATCACGAAACCCATACACGCATGGTTCATTCGCGTCATGGAGGTCATACAGACCTGAAGACAGAGCGATACACAGAAACGGTCGTTGACTTTGACTTCAAAATCGACATTGACCAGCATATCTTTGGTGATGTGACGCATTGGTCGGTGGGGGACAGCGTCCCAGCATATCGTGGCAACATGTTCCGCGAAATTGGCATCGATTGGGAGAGACGAGCGGCAAAGCGGGCTGAGATAAAGGCCACTAAGGCATGGGATAATGAGCGTAATTCCAGAGGCTTCCCTCCATGGATCAGCAGCGACTACGCATGGAACGAAGATCAGCCCCATATTATGCACACTAACAGCGTGTTGAAATCATCGTGGACGCTTCGTCAATGGGCAGATGATTACTGTTCTAGTAAGAAGCTTTTAAAGGAATTCGAGTACCGCAAAGTTTGTCCCTCGTTTCATCTAGACTCGTTTCATCTGTTAATGATGCTCTGCAGGTTGTATACGGCTGGAATTTTGATGCGATGAAAACTGCCGTTACTTCCGTCATATCTTCCACTCACTACAGAGGCAATCTTGACGTTTCCTTTGAAACCTCGAATTCTATCATCTATGTTCGCTCGCAGAATCGTCTTGCACGGGCACTCTCAAACGGGTGGATCAAGTTACTGCTGATCATCACCCTCATATACCCGTTCGTATGGCTGTATCAACGGTTCCACCCTCATGGTGGTGGCATCTGGCGAGTATGCGGAGGTGCATACGCCCTAAAGCGTGTCGAGAAGGCGTCTACCCCCGAATTACCGAGCGATGCCAAATACCCCGAAGGCCCATTCCAAGATACTCTCCAGTCAGAGAGTACCTTCGGACAACCTTCAGGATCTGCCAATCCCTCGGAAGCACAGACCCGAGTTGTTGGCTTGAGGGAAGGAGTATGGTTCAGACAGTGGGAGGGCACAATCAGAAGGGCTGTGCTCAACCGGTTGCAAGTAACCGACCCCCTGATGAGGACTGACGATGGCGGCCCTTTGCCGCCCACGATCATGCTGGATGGTTATTGACGATAATCAAGCAGCTTGAAGGATAGTGTGGGGTATATCCTCAGGCTTATGTGTTTCATTCCAATGTATCCCTAGTCCAAATTCCGATATAATCCCAGTACATCTCCAAGCAATTTAACGAATAAATGATGTTCCAAATGATATGCGTGGCTACAACGAGGAGCGAATCAGCCAGCAACGTTGATCAAGGCGAATGATCAGCCGAACTTCAAGACGAACTTGCATTCATGGGCTTCGTCCGTCTAAAAAGCCGACAAACCAACGTTAAGCCTTGTCTGTGTCGTGAAGGCTGTCCTCTAGCTCAGATTCCGAATAATCTTTAGTTTCGAGGAAAGCGAGCGCGGTTTCCAAAAACCATGCATGCTTCTTGACGAAGTGCACGATGACAGTTCCGCCCACGCGCTTATGATTGTATCGCTTGAGTTGGCCTTCCCTATATCGCCATGCTTGATCGATTTGAGGAGCTATCCACAGATAAATTGAGTCAGAAACCGTCGGCGGACTAGCGTCTATGCAGTACCTTCACGTAGCTTTGACATGTCACTCCCTTCCACCAGTGCCTCCACACTTTCAGGCAATGACATGACCTGAACTGGCTGTTGGTAGCCTACTCCAAAGGTCGATACACTCGAATGAGCCCATGACACTGGGGAAGGAATATAAGGAATATTTGGTGACGTCTGAGCAACGATGCTGGTTATTCGTGAACTATTCTTGGATGCATTCTCGATATACGATAGAACGGATTGCTTGACGCGCGTAGCATGCGAAGGAAATAGAAATCCATGTGAGTACCTAAGGAGAACCAGGGAGTGAGGCAATGAGCGGGTTAAGTTTTTACTGGTAGTTGTACTTACACAGTGCCACCACGAGGATGATCGTATATCCAGCATCGCTCGCTCGCCCATCGAATCTGAGAAGCTTGAGGATGTAGGCTCATCCACCTTGCTGTTTGCTTATCCTCGGCGCCTTTTGCAAGGCCTTTAACGGTCGGGTCTTTCGAGATCCAAGTAACAAGGCTCCAGCTCAGGCCATATACCTCACCGGCCATGAATTGGTCCTTAACGAGATAACCCCAATAAACCAGCGGATCCTGAGCAAGACCAGCGTGCTCGTGGAGTACGCTGAAGTCCGACTCCAGAGTGGTGGGAGACCGAGCGTCGAGGGTGTCGACTCTGACGGATGTGACGTTCTCTGACATACCGTAAGGATTATGTCCTTTGGCATGCAACTCCAGCCTCATCCGTGATTCCAATTCCGCTAACATGACGAAGGCATCGTCATCGACTTTAGCAACAAAGTCTGGTCGTGTCCAAGGCTGTGGTCGACCCGATGCATAGTCCTCCCAAGCGAGACGTGAATCGTGAGAGGCAGGATGGGGTGCTGGCGATGATTGTGTCGAATAGGAAAAGCGCGGTTCCAAAGTCGAGGTGTTGTGGTAAACAGGAGGCACCCATGCATTTTCAGCAGCCCAGGTGAAGTAGGCATACGACTTCCCAGAGTTCATATTCTCAGCACAAGGCAGAATGACGATGTCGTTATACACTGTGCTACGTCATCAATCTGCGGTACCAGGGAAGAAGAGCGTTTCAAATATCACTTACTTTCAATTTCGGTTTGTATACGCCTTTCCCAGCCACTACGGGGTTGGCCTAGAATAAACCGCACCACGGTTCGTGATGTTCCTTGTCCGTCGTCGCCCGCACCTGCACCATTTCGACTTCGAGGATGCGAAGCCCACGTAGTTCTTATCAACATTCTACGCTCCAATGCAGAATCCATGGAGAAAACACCCAGGAACACTCCTGCTGGTGGGATTAAATCTAAGTCATCTGGAGGGAAGGATGGCGGAGACACGTTTGGAAAGGGATCTAAGTAAGGAAAAGGATGTCGTGTGCGGTAACTTGGGGGGTAACTTGATGAGGGGGGGATAGCACAGTATGCTTGCCAGGGTAATGGCTCCTTGTCAGGGTTTAAAAGATACATTAGCAGTAATGTGAGTGAAATTGCGAAGAGAGTGAAAAGGAGGAGAGTGAAAATCTGATTGAAAATGAGCAGACAGCGACGCTTGATAGGGAGAGGATCTCACAATGGTTACTGGCTGCTGAGGGAAAAATGGATGCCGGACGATTCTTCTGATGCCCTTCTTGAACGCTCTCCACAACCTTCCATCCCGTTTCCGCCTCCTGCGAGAATGAGAACGAAAACTCCACCATCGGCGACCCGAATCCCGGATACTGGTATAGGCCCCGGAGCTCACAAGTAGCGGTGATACAGGCTCGGCGTCGGTATCGGAGAGAGACGAGGTGACTTGGTGAGATGGGAACGAAGGCGAGGGGGCTCGGGACGATGTCCGCGCTGCAGTTGAAGTGGACGACTCAGAAGAGGAGCGGTCCACTCGTGAGGTATCAGGGTATGTGTGCGAGTGTGCTATAACCGGGATCGTATTTGGTGTAGAGCCGGATACATCTAGCGGATCCGAGCTGGACAAAAACTCGTACTGTTCTCCGAGAGGTCGCGACGGTCTTGAAGAGGTCAAGGGATTTCGAAAACCTGGCATGTCGCTGTCGACTAGGTGTCTCGAAATCTGAAGGCTCTGAAGTGTAAGGGAGCGAGTTCAGCGCGAGGTCGCAGGCAGGACAGATCAGAACGCAGGACTAGCAGAAAGTATCAGTTATTGTCAGCTCGAGGAGGAAAAAAAGCTAGAGAGACCTGGCGCACTAACGTTGACTTGTCACAACAGACCAATGTGTCAACTTACATTCCGTAGTCTGAGCGCGCAGTGGGCTACGCCACCAATAAATAGTACAACAAATAAGCGTACTCGGATTTGTGGATTTATCCTAGGCAGATCGGACTGTCATATGGCATACGAGGTCCCAAAAAAGACTGTGCTTAATCCATCCAAAGCTGAGAATCAGAGTTCTCGGGCAAAGTTAACCCAGTGTGCTGTCATTATAGCGTCTCCCGACGTTGAAACTACCATCTGAAAGCTTGACAACATGTCAGCTTCGCAAGAGCAAGGTACCGCCTGGTACCGCTCGTCATGTTTCCCTTCGCTTAGAAATTTGTTCAACGAGTGTTCTAATCTCACACTTCCTACCATTCCGGAATGCCTTTGTCTTCTCGGACATCCGGATGGGCTCGCGTTCACAGTCTGTAATGTGCATTGCGATAGCTCTTTGTCCGTTGTCGAGGGCTTGTTGAAATAGTGAATCACGGGCGTTGAAGTGACTGAGCCTTTCCTGAGCTATAGCCCCAGAATAGACTACCTCGATGATTTTACCAACGATGACCGCGGAACCAACACCGGGCGCGGGAGGCAAAGAAGGTGCCGCCGGTGCAGTAGACGACCTTGACTTATTGACGAGAGGCTGCATATATCCCGCGAGGGGCTTTCGGATGACCGGATAAGCAGGCGAGAGGCTTTCGCGAAGCAAACTCACCTTTCGGATTCAGACGGAGGATAATGGAGGTGAATTCCACCCCTTTGGCTGTGGTAGAGGTTGTTACATATCTCCTCGACAAAGGCGAATAATCTTGGCTACACTCACTGGTGTACAGTACGGAGTAAGCTCGTTGTTGCCATACCCATTTTCTTTTCTGTGAAAAGCGGAAAGAGAGGGTATGGGACCCCCTGACGCGCGGCCCACAGCGTAAGAAATGCTATGTGGTCGTTCTCACCAGGAATTGAGGAGATTCCTTACCTACTTTTGACCAGACGGATGATGACTATCGAGTGTCACTGACGCTGCGTAGGATCGACTACCAGACTCGAGACTTGGTGAGTTACGCTGCCAGCGTGTACACGTGACCCCATTGCTGGAAGGCACTGGTGGGTCGAGGAGCACATCTTTGTTTCCATCCGCCACTTTTCTACTCAGATGGCCACCATCAGGTAAGGGCAACATCAAGAAAGTCTACCGACTCTGATTGTTATATAGACACGAATTCTACGAGACGGACGAGAAGTTTATGCTCTCGGTGTTCGATCGAGGGGCGGATCCTGAAGCTGTCTCTGTGCAGTTCGAGCCACGAAAAGTACGTACCATGTGTCGTTCGCGTAGCATGTCCTTGCTGAGTGAGCCACAGCTGACATACAAAAACGGAGACAAAATATTGTCATTGCAGCCTCTGAAGGGTCAGATCGACTCCGCCAAGAGTGACTATACGGTAGGCAAAGTGAAGGTCGAGATTCGACTCGCCAAAATGGTCCACGGTCGCTGGGGTGCTCTAATCGGCAATGCTCCTGATCGTATGCCTCTTTGATCTGCACCCGCCACGCTCTACGATGCTGACAGCATACTTCAGCGTTGGTTACTTTCACCCCATCCCCACCATCGGAAGTTCCCATCAGTCACAAGAAGAAGAACTGGGAAGGTATCACTTCAGAGATCCTCACCAGCCAGAAGGAGAAGTCTGCCGAGGAGGACCCAAACGTCGGTGGCGATGGTACTGTCAATTCCTTCTTCCAAAAGATCTTTGCGGATGCCGACGATGACACGAAACGGGCGATGATGAAGAGTTTCCAGGAGAGCGGTGGAACGACGCTCAGTACAAACTGGGATGAAGTTCAGAAAGGGAAGATTGATGTAAAACCACCATCAGGCAGCGAGTGGAAGACTTGGGGTTGAACGTTGATCAGCCTGTTGTCTCACTTTCTTGTACACTACTGGAAATGAAATTCTAGGTGATTACTCGAGCGAGCTGGAGGAATCCTGTCTTCGTGTTCATGCTGACTCTCTGGTGTAGCTAAGCCCTTTGACCAGTACTAGCTTCCGTGTATAGTATGAAGCTTCCGCGGTTTGTCATCTTACCTCCATCATGTCACGACTCACTCTCATTGTCGCCACTACAGCAAAACATGGAATTGGGCAAAACGGGACGATGCCGTGGCACGTCCCCAAAGACCTTGCATACTTTTACCGGGTCACCACCAAGGCACCGGCTGCCCATCTAAATGCCGTCATGATGGGCAGAGCAACTTGGGAGAGTATCCCAAAGCAGTTCAGGCCGCTAAAGAACCGGATCAATATTGTCCTCAGTCAAAACAAGGACTATGACATGTGAGCTGGCATTGACACCAACCAAAGCGTTAGCTAATAAAACAGTAGGTTTCCGGAAGGCAAACCACAATCCGCTGGATCAACGCGTCTGTTCTCCGACCTGAACTCTGCCCTGCATGACTGCGAATCTCAGCACAAGCTCCATCGTCTGTTCATCATTGGAGGTGCCTCCGTTTACAAAGCAGTATTGGGACTTGGTCCCCAGCCCTCCGGCTCTCTATTGAGACGAGCGGACCGCATCCTCATGACGCGTGTCTACGGCCCGGAATATGATTGTGATGTGTTCTTTCCTGATGTTCTAGGTGGGGCAGAGTGGAGGAGAGCATCTCGCGAAGAACACAGCGCGTGGGTGGGTTTCGATGTTCCAGCGGGAATCCAAACAGAAAACGGCGTCGAGTTCGAATTTCAGATGTGGGTTAGGTCGTCAGACCAGGAGGACATGAGATGTGGGGATCCGTAATGTGTCTATGATAATACCCGAGAATACAATTCCACCGCGACCAATCTCATTTGTTGCGATTCTCTGCAAAAGAACCTAAGCTCGCGCGTTTGAGAACGCTACCCTTGTCGCTATTTCGGGCTCAGCATGAAAAGGCGGGAGTGATGGACGGCTCGCACCTGTTTATGCTTAGGATCTTTTGAGCATATGACATATACTCTGCCCTTGCGGATGACGATGCTGCAACCGTCGCACATGGTCTTGACGGAAGACCTGACCTTCATCCCCCTCGTCAACGCGCGAACAGGTGAGGGAAAGTGGGAGGGAAGGTGGTTGTGTCCGACGTGGTGTGAATGGGGGATTGCAGCGGCACGAAGCCGCATAAGCATTGGTCGGCTCGACGTGAGCAAAGCCCTCAGCATGATGTTCGGTGACCAGAAGGTTGAGAAGAAGGAAGTCTATCATAGGTTGTCACGTGATAGTCTATGAACGCACGTTTCAACTTTTGACTTCTGGACTGAACTCACCCACCAAAACGAGTCGTGTGAGATGCTCCGTTGTGCGACTAATAGCCTCTTCCAGTTTTCCTTCCCCCAAGCAAACCGCTGATACATGGCGGGTCTGCCCCTCAGACTCCCAGCAGGCGGGACAGCCGCCTTCGCATTGTTTATCGCGGTCCTGCTCGCGTTCGTTGCAGAAACACAGCTCACACAGGTTAGTTGTGAATTTATTTGTATTCGACGTCTGCAATAAACTTGGTGTGTAGTACCTCCAGACGACGATGGGATACAAACAACCGTACTTCATATTGTACGATCCAAAACGTTTTTGATCGATCGATCTTACTCAAGGATGATTCACCAGCTACATCGTTCATTCATGCTTTGCGCTCTCCTTCCCATTACATCTCATTTATCTCCTGCTCAAGACTGAGCATGGACTTCGTCCGTTACTATCCGGCCTCCAACATGCTATCACCACCCAGCTGACTGCCTGGAATTCCGATCCCACGGCCACAAGCTTTTCCCTTACAAAATTGCTCACTCTTGTCGTGTCTCTTACGGCATTCTACAATGTCCCAGCTCTTCTTTGGTTCGCTGCACTTCCCTTGGCATCGTATGGACTTGTTCGTCAACTCAATTTTCCGATCGTTAACGCCGGTCCAGGGTCACCGATGTTACTGCAATCTGGAATGCAAATGCATTCTTCGCTTACATTTTCAGCGTCAAGATACTCGGAATGAAGTGGGGTGCCCTCCGCTTGTTTGCAGTATCCATCGCTACTTTAGGGGTCCTAACCGTGGTCTACGGAGGGACCACAGTTGTGTCGCCTGATCCACATTCACTTTCGTCGGAAGCGAACGTGTCGATCACTACTTCGAGTTCTCCTTTCGTGGGGAACATGCTGACTCTAGTTGCGTCGCTGTTGTACGGTCTTTATCAAGTTCTCTACAAGAGATATATTGCGTTGCCGTCCGACCCAGAACTAACCTCTGAGTCTGGTCATTATCGACCACTCCCGGCTTTGGCAGAAAACCTCGGGGAAGAGGAGCTGTCTACCCCCATAGACGCAGACGAGATCGCATACCCCCTTCCTTTCGGCCTCCATCCCAACCTGATTACAGCAACCATCGGCCTCTGCACACTGCTCGTGTTCTGGATTCCGATACCTATTCTACACTATTATGGGATCGAGACCTTCCAACTTCCACCAAACGCAGCCACAGTATTGGCCATCGCAGGCATCGCGGCCACTGGGGTAATCTTCAACGCCGGCTTCATGGTAAGACATACATAGTGCTGACCACCGTATCATGCACCTGATCGTTGTCTTCCCCATGGCAGATCCTATTGGGAATTTGGGGTCCTATCGTGACGTCCGTTGGAAATTTGCTAACCATAGTCTTGACCCTCGTGTCCGATTTGATCTTCGGCACGGTCGCGTTGACATATGGGGGGTTGTTGGGAGCTGGCATGATTATTAGTGCCTTTGGCATCCTTGTGTATGATATGTTCTAGGGCCGTCTGTGACTATACAAATCCTTGGATTGCTCGAGTGTAGGCGGCATCGAAGAGAGCAGTATCATCATTATATCACAAACCGAAAAATATGCGATGAGTTAGTTAAATAACAACCCGGGAAGTAACACAGGACGATCAATGTACCAAGGACGCGGAATGTAGGAAAGAGAAAGTAGAGATTCCGAATTGCACAGAAATATGAAGGAAACGAGGTAAAAGAGCGTAGGAGACGAGATTGCGAGTAGGTTACAAACTTGTGCCTCTGACAAAATGAGCGTGCCAAAACGAGAAGCAGACCAAACAGGGGATATCAGTTGCGAGAGTAGATGGTGTAATGGTCAGAGGGGGAAGTTGGAAGAGGAGCGAGCGGAGATGGATGAATCGGAATGAATAGGAGTTACGGGTACCCAAATTGTCTCGCTCTATCAGTTGTGGAGAAGAGACACCGCCTAAATAAAATACGGATCTGTCGCCACCGGGTTCGGAAACCCGAGCTGCCTCAGATCACACGGCTTTGTTGTGTTCACGCCATTGATTATCAGGGTGTCGTTGACATTAGACTGTTGCCAAATCAGATTAACCCTTGACCGGGTGGCTGAGACTCTTACCTCTTGCGTTTGGCCTTGGTCATCTCTTTACGCAGTGCAGGCCCATCCAGTGGTTTGAGCAATTCAAATGCACAAAGCAAATCTTCCGAAACGCTAGAACAGAGAATGTAAGACGAGGCGTTACCGAAACGCAAAGAAACACACCTCATGCAAGCCCCGTAATTGTCGAACTCTGTGGAACGACGATTAAGCAAGGCGGAAGAAATGGACAGAGCGACGGACCTCCACAGTAGTTCGGCGCGCTAAACACGGTAACCAGCGTTCTATCGTTCCAGAACTCATAGCCGTCCTCCACTACCATGTGCGCTCGGCAAATCAAATCCATGTCGTATCGCACCAAGAAGTCGTTTATCACCGCCTTCCCGAAACAGTAGCTAACCCCACGTTCATTGTCTTCCCAATCTATTGCGGTATCCGATGGATCTGACCATAATAGGTCATTGAGCAGACCGTAGTCTGGAACATCCGTGGGTCGCTGTATACGTTTGATGTCGTCCATGGAATGTAGGGAGGGCGAAAGGCCGCCATGAACGCAGAATATTTTTGAAGCGACGACAGCTGCAATCGGTAAACAGTTGAAGACATCTATGAATGTTCTCCACGTCTTGATGTTACATCTTCGCTTGCATTCGTCGTAAAAGCCATATACTGGGAGAGTATGAGTATGAGTAGCGAGTACAATGGCACCGAATGGAACAGACCTCGTGTAACGTTGGCGCATTCATGATTACCCCTCAAGAGAAAGAAATTCTCTGGATATTTGATCTTGTAACACAAGAGGAGGAGGATAGTTTCAAGACTTTGCTTGCCGCGATCCACGTAGTCACCCAGGAAGAGATAGTTCGCGGCAGGGGGGAAGCCGCACATTTCGAAGAGGCGGATAAGGTCAGAGTACTGTCCATGGACATCACCGACGATCTTGACGGGTGGTGATAGTTCGATGAGGGTCGGTTGACCGAGGAAAACCTCCCTTGCCACTTGGCATATAGCGGCGATCTCTGAGTTCTTCAGACACAGTGACTTGCTGATTTTGCCGCTGTAACCGACGTCCAAAAGACGCTGTATCATGTCGTCAATGTCGAATTGCTTGGATTTGTCCTTTCCATTGTTTCCAGGACTGAGAGAGTCCAACGGGAAACTGGCTGTGGAGCCTGGGGTGAAAGAGGGGACCATTGTTGAGGTAGAAAGTATAGTTTGGGTGAGCGGGATGTCCAGAGGTGCGGGGGAGGGCTTCGTGGAAGGAGCCGAAGAACCTGAGGCGGGGGTTGGCGAGAGCAATGAGGATGAAGAAAGGCTGTTGGGTGAAGGTAAAGGTGGGGCGAGAGTTGCAGAAGAGGATCCTGGGGGTTGTGTACTGCTTCCACCAAGGGTTGCGGAGCTGATGTTGCTGCCTGTGGATACAGCAGCACTGCGTACCGCATCATACTCATGTGCAGCACTATGAGCAGGGTTTAGGTGGGGAGTTGCCCGATGAAGGCTGCCCTGAGGGGTGGATTCATCAAAGTCATCAAACGGACCATCCTGGGCAGGGTCTTGATCCTTTTCCTTTGCGGCTTTCTTGGACTTTTTGGACTGTTGTTGGCCCATTTGCGGGGCCTGGGATCGGGAGGTAGACGAGGTTGGCTGTGTGAGGGAAGAGTTTGACCGCGAGCGAGATAACTTTGCGGTTAGGACGGAAAGTAGGGTCGGAGCCAGCTTGACGAAGGTGGCGGCGAGCTGAGGAGAGAGTACTAGGTCCTGGCAGGTCTAGCAGTGGGAGGTGTCGATCACTCAACACCCTTGTTTGTTCGGTTGTTTACCCAATTAATAAATACTACATTTATAATAAAATAGATACATGTTTCTCCGTACGTTCAGTTTATTCATCCTCAAAGGAAATTTATTCGCAATGCCAAAATCCGTCAAGCCTCACCAGTCCAGCCTCCCCGAGATCTGGCGCCCAACGAACCAGAAACGCAAGATCGAGGTTCAACCACCTCCACCCACTGATGATGACCCCAGCTCATCCGGTGGGTGTACGTCCTGTACGCCTGCTGTTCGAACGTAACACACTTGTTCTTCAGTGAATCCTCGAAGCAGCGCATCAGTCTCCCCCAAACGTACATTCCCTACATACTCTCCCGAGCATTCACCGTTGAAACATATATCCAGGCAATACAAAAAGGAGACGCGTCGTAGAGTCAGACAATGAAGCGGCCCCCTCAAAACCGGTCCTGCCAGGCAAGTCAATTCCTCATCAACGTTGGTCCAAAAGTAATGTGTGACACAGCTCCTTCAAGTTCTACGGGCGCTACTCCCACCTCGACCTCGCCAGATGTTAAAGGTAATCGCAAGGTTGCGGCACCCCCACCCCCTGAAGAGGATGAAGAGCTCTCATCAGCTGCTTTGGAAGGCGAGGACGAAGTGCCTGCGGATGATACAGTGGAGTCCGAAGAAGAAGACGCGACCCAAAAGTAAGCTGTCCAGTAACGAGTCGTCGCATTGCTTTGTGACACTGTTTACAAGTGCGGAAGAAGCGCTTTCCCGCACAAGCGAAGTTGACATCAAAGGTGGCTGGAAAGCAGGGACACCGTACGTATATTCCGCTGAAAGTCTATCACTGCCTCAACAAATTCCGCAGAATACCATACGCAGCTCTCGCCAAGGCATTCTCCCTGATCGAAGCGACAACCAAACGACTAGAGAAAACAGCACTGCTCACGAGTTTCTTCCTGCTTGTGATACAGCGGAGCGCCAAAGGAGACACCGATTCACTCTTACAAGCTGTTTACTTGTGTATAAATAAGGTAGCGTTAGGTCTATTGACGATCCCGAACGATTCATCTCACTCTTGTAGCTGTGCCCCGATTATGTTGGGGTAGAGCTTGGGATCGGAGAAAGCCTTCTCATCAAGGCGATTAGCGAATCCACGGGTCGCAGTCTGGCAGTGGTCAAAGCAGACCTCAAGAAAGAGGGCGATTTGGGTTTGGTTGCGTCGGTGAGCGGACATCTATCCCTCCCACATAGCAACACTCATACAACGCCTTCCGTAGAACTCCAAGGCACACCAAAAGACGCTGTTCAAACCTAAACCTTTGACAGTGCCGTTCGTATTCACCAATTTAAAAGAAATCGCGCTCTCCTCTGGACATTCAGTGAGTCACAGCGTGAACTCTCCCGATATCGTCGTCTTTACGCCTGTCAGTCGCAAGCAAAGAAGGTATCCATTATCACCAAGTTACTGGCAGCATGCCAAGTTGGGGAAGCAAAATATATCATCCGCAGTCTCGAAGGCAAGCTCCGGATAGGAAACGCTGAGCGAACGGTGCTTGTTGCGTTGGCACGTGCAGCTGTCCTCGCGGAGAAAGAAGAGTGTGGGTTATTCTTGCGCATCTTGGATTCCGCAAATTGATTCTTCATAACAGCCGGGAAGAAGTGGAGCACAGAGAAGCTTGCAAGTCGGCTAGAAGAGGCAGTCAACTCCATGAAGTCGGTATTCAGGTTCGTTTTTTCTCCCTCCCTCCTTTCTCCTTGTCATTGTGGGCGTCCTGCTGACCCACCCCCAGTGAACTTCCCAGTTATGATCTTGTTATCCCGGCCCTTCTTACCCATGGTATCAATGACCTTCATTCTAAATGCAAACTCTCTCCCGGTGTGCCGCTGAAACCTATGCTTGCGAAACCCACAAAAGCCATTGGTGAAGTGTTGGATCGCTTCGAGAACAAGCGGTTCACCTGCGAATACAAGTACGATGGCGAGCGTGCACAGGTTCACAAGCTTGATGACGGTACTGTCGGGATATTCAGCCGAAACTCTGAAGACATGAGCAAAAAGTATCCCGATCTCGTAGAGCAGCTTCCTCATGTGGGTTTTCTTTTGTCCACGTTCGTTCGCGTCTCAACATACCCCAGTGCATCAAAGCGGAGACGAAATCATTCGTTCTTGATGCTGAGGCCGTTGCTATAGACAAGGTAACAGGGAAGCTCATGCCGTTCCAAGAACTCAGTAAGCGTAAGCGGAAAGATGTCAAGGTTGAGGACATTCAAGTTCGAGTCTGCCTGTTTGCCTTCGACCTGCTTTATTTGAACGGAGAGGTATGCTCCGTTGGGCGTTATTTTGTTCAACAACGTCCTAATTATGGTGCTACAGTCGTTGCTGCAACGACCACTGGTGGAACGCAGAGAATTACTACGACAACACTTCCAGGTTGTTCCAGGAGAGTTCGGTTTCGCAAAGTCGTCGGATGGCGAGACGACGGAGGAGATTCAAGCATTCCTTGAAGAGAGTGTCAAGGATGGTTGCGAAGGTCTCATGGTGAAGATGCTTGAGAGTGACGAGAGCCATTACGAACCGAGTCGACGTAGCGTGAACTGGTTAAAGGTGAGACGGTCCGTCCGATTTCAGAACAGAGTGTACTGACATACTTGTTCAGCTCAAGAAAGACTACCTTGCCGGCGTTGGGGACTCGCTCGACCTAGTCGTGGTTGGGGGATATTATGGAAAAGGCAAACGGACGAATGTTTACGGTGCATTCCTTCTGGCCTGTTTCGACGTTGATTCCGAAGAATATCAGACCATTTGCAAGATCGGAACAGGATTCAGCGAAGAGATGTTACAAAGTCACTGGGACACTCTTCGAGAACTCGAGATGGAGAAACCTCGTGGAGACATCAAAGTTGGCGGTGCCAAACCAGATGTGTGGTTCGAGCCCAAGGTCGTCTGGGAGGTCCTTGCGGCTGATCTGAGTCTGAGCCCTATATACACCGCCGCACAAGGATCGGTGCGTCCTGATCATTCGACGCGTGTCAGGCTACTGACAAAGGATAACGCAGATCGAAGGACGAGGTATTTCATTACGCTTTCCTCGGTTCATTCGGGTGAGGGACGATAAGTCAGTTGATGACGCCACTGGGCCAGAACAGGTGAGGGACACTGCACCTCTGATCTGATTCTTTCACTTAGACGTGGAGCAGATTGCAGAGATGTATGAACGTCAAGCACTCGCCCAGAAAGGGAAGAAGGGTCAAGGAGGAGACGGCGATGATGGATTTTGGTAATATCATAGGGCGGCTCATCACGGTGGTGACCATTCCGAGTTTCTAGAGGAACATGGTATGGAGTGAGAGACATACAGCGCGCCTGCACTAGGTACTATTTAGCATCAGGCTTGGCTTCCTGGGTAGCAGGAGGTTCCGGGTCCCCACCAGTCAGGCCGTATTTCTTTTCGCGACCCCCATAGTGCCAGTAGTTGATGAAGCGAGACCCTTGCACAGATTGGGCTGTTGCGTTGGTTACGTGACACGCAAAGAGTAGGTAATTCCGAGGTTGCACTCGCCAGGCTGGAATGTGGGTGAGTGACTAATTTTCAGTATGGATAGGAATTCTGACCGAATCGCATGAAGACCAGCCTGGGAAATGGAGTGTGAGTGTAAAGAACATGAGACAGAAAGTGATGGGCGTACGAGTAGCAACCAAGTGCGCTGGTCATCGTGCCCGAGATGACTTCTGCATCCTTGCTCAAGTCAGAGATGGCAGCTAGTGGGAGACCCCAGTTGGCAACCTAGAGGAAGAGTGATGGTAGCACCGTGAGCGGATTATTTTGGAGGGCGGACTGACTGGTCCCCAGAAATGGGTACCTGCGAAGAGTTAGAGGTGTGAACACGAACAAATGATGGAACTACAGACTGAAAAAGTATTCCCGTGCAGCTGGTGACCTGACCCAGGTGAAGAAGGTGGAAGCCATGATTGAATCTAAACTGTCGTCGTCGGTGGATGGGAATATAACAACATCACGTGACATACTTAGATCATAGGCGGCCGTCGTTGCGAGGATCAGTATTGAAAGTTCAGTTCACCGTTCAGTTCACGGGCAAGACAGTCGATCCGTTGGATGCAGGGCCAGTTCAGATTCTAGTATTTGACGAGGTGCGATGAGATACGGAGCGGGCGTCTGCTTGGATTCCCCGGAAAAGGCAATTGGTCCTGTACACGTTGCAGTGGTCCGCGCACTCGTTCAGCTGCCAGCCATGCACCTGCAGGCACTGCTCCTTTATCGCAGGACTGATCTCCTGTCTTCTGTTCCTCCTACCACTACCAATGCACACCGCGTTCGTACAGAACAGCGCTGCTTTTCCCTACTACGGCCAGCCCTACCATACGTACATCCCACCAGGATACGGGCCCCAGCCACCACCACCGCGTCCTAATTTTATAGGCGCACAACCCTCTCTCAGCCCTTCCCACACAGCACCGGACTGGGCAAGGGAAAAAGTCCCCTTCCCCCACCCCGCTCCCCCTCGTCCATCTCCCCCGAGGGACGTGCCCTTCATACCCACAAACCCCAGCTTGACCGATGCAGGGCACACTCCAAAACCACGTACCAAGAGAGTGTCCAAGCCCAAGCCTCTCTCTGAGAAGCCGCCACTCAAGTCGGCTTTAAAGAGGAATGGCATCAATGGCATCAGACGGTCTGACTCTGCCAGCGCCGTGCCGCTCGAGAGGACGAGGACCGACTCCAGTACACGCCAGCGATTGGCACCAATGACCCGTACACGCACCAAATCTAATCCCTCTTTCATGCCCGGTGAGTTCTCCGCTCTCCTGCCCATCACCAACTGGCTTAAAACGCCGTCAACTGTCCAGACCACATGTTTGTCTCGTTCCATGCGACAAATGAACTCCGCCTGGGAAATATTGCGTACCAGGACACCCTCGATGAGATTAGGGAGCATATCATGCCAATGTGGCCCCATGGGGTATCCAGCCAGATGACGTCCCCCCACTCGTGGCGCGTTACATTCTCCAGAAACCCTTGGAGCGCGACAGGAGCCGATGCCATTATGTGAGCGTGGTACTGCTCAGCTTTCCTCTTCTCTGACAATATTTCCAGTGTGAAACGGATGATTGCAGAGTTGTTTACTTGCTTGTGCCGCCGAGTTCGTTTCTTTCCCCATTTCTTGACAGCAGTGATTCTGATCACCATTTCGTAATCAGGGATATCAGTATTTGACTTCATTACATGCAGACCATTCGGTAATATTATCGCCAGTCACCAAGTTTCAAGTTCCGTACTGATACTGTACCGCAGTACCCGCAACTTGTATTCCGAGATGTTGCCGAAGACCCAGACTCTGATTTCTTCGTTGCCTTTATGTCTCAATCAGGGCACAGGATGACCCTCGTCCGGCCGCCCCGTCGCGTTGGCGAGCAGCTTGGGCCTCGTCTACGAAGCGCCTGGCCATTTAAAATAGCCGCGCAGAGCGCGAGCGAAGAGGAAATTTACACTGTCGAATTGAAACGCAATGCATTTGGAGGTTCGTAGTCATGTATCATCTTGGTCAGCTTTCTGAAGAATCCACTTGTATAGGACGGGAACTGAACCGAGACATCTTTGCCTCTCACGCATTACAAGAAATTGGCCATCTGGGATACAACCTGGAGGCCACAGTGCCGCTTCCTAGAACAGGATTTTTGGGGTTCAGCAGCAAGCAGGAGATATGGGTTTTCCGCGGGACGCGAATACGTTCCAAACCAGATTCTCGTAACACACCAGGACGCACGTGAACGAAATACCCTATTACTAGTGCTACAGGTGGCGGGGTTACGCAGTCATGATATGATGTAACTATAGTCCAATTCTGTGGTGTACAAGTATCAAGATATGGGGTGCCAAGCTGAGTATACAATATGTGTGGGTCTTGATGCAAGTCGAATGTCTGTAGGGACTACGCCCCTCGAAAGAAAGTCTATTTCATCAATCTGCCAAGGCCGTAAATTCCTCTGCTCCTAACACAGCCCTCATGTTGAAAACACCACCAGTAAACGAACTCATCGCTGAACCGTAAAAGTAGGATGCCCGAGCCAGAGTCGTCTGCTCCACAAGCCCGATGATATCGGAGAACAGCATCCCCCAGCCAAACTCGTGGCGATCGTCAAAGGTGATAAGATCGCGAAACATCAGTGCTCCTTGCTCAGAGAAATAATGCAGTTTCTCTGGATCGCTTTCGTCCGTAGCAATGAAGAAGCTGGGAAATAGCACCATTACACAAGGGGTGATAGGAGATGCCGAGAAACAAGTCAGAACTTACCGGTCTCCCTCTTCAGGTGGATCTCGATGAGATATCGAGGTATCCGGGGTAATGTCTGGAACAGAATAGGGTGTGTAAGGGTGTTCTGACTGAAGTAACTTTCGGCCTTGATCAAGGTGCCCCAGCACTCGATCGAGGTGTCCGATGTGCGAGTCGCCGCCCCAAGCCCACCCAGCGGTGACAACTGCACAAATCAGTGGAGGACTTGACATCGAATCGAATACTCACAGTCTCCTCGGCGAATATGCGCAGCCAGCCACTGTCGTCCGCCGTTCATTTCGGAAATGCGAGAATCCAATTTCCTTGCGAGATCGTACACCTTATCCAGGGGAACGACATGGTGTAGCACCACCCGTTGGAACAGCTCTTGCATAGACTGAGAGGTAAAGCGCATTTGGCCCTGGACGATATCATCAAGAGTCAGTCTGCTGTGGCAGCGGGAAAAAATCAAGTACCCACCGGCTTTCTGAAGAGGTGTGTCTCACCGGCAAGCACGACGATATCCGAATCAATATCCGCGTAATCCTCGACAAAACCGCGTATGCTGGACCTCACTGCCACCTGTCGTATGCGCATAACAACATGCTTGACAAAGTCCATTCCAACGCTGCTGTCGAATTACTGACCGCACTGACCGCATAAGGTAATTTCAGTACTTACGCGCCTTGGAAGGTATGAAGGACCTCGAAGCCGTGGTGATTCAGTACTTCTTCTACAAAGTCGTCGCCCTCCAGATCCCGTGATGTACTGGAGTCGAAGCCAACTGCCTCGGGCATCCGAACGGCCAACTGTCTGACAGCACTTCGCGCGTCGTTCCACTCGACTATCTTGTTGTTCGGGAGTAAGTTTTTGAGGAGCAGGTGAGCTGGGTCGTTGTCACTGATCTCCCACTGCCCGGTTTGAACGGCGCTCTCGTTTCTAGTTATCCAGCCACCGCGCTCCTTCATGGCATTCGGTATCATGTCGACGCGAGTAACGTCGTCGGGGTCGTACCATGCATTCTCGATGACAAAGAGAGTGGGCTTTCCCTGTGCCCGGTCACTGTGTACAGCGTGTGGATCCGAGGGTTGTTGATATGGACTACGGTCCCAATATCCACTGCTTGTCTCGAGTGTTTTGGGCAGCCCAGCGTATTGAAAATATTCGGCGGCGGTGATGACCGGTTGAAATCTTCTTAACTGTGTGATATTGAGCATTACAGAAATGGGTATTTGCCATCCCATTTGTTGGTCAATCGGAAGTTTACGCCAATCGTTCCATCCTATTGCATCTCCTTTGTTCAGCATTGGAGCTTGATCTGCACAGACGGAACTGTGGGGAAGTGAGAGATAATCGAGAAGTGACTCGTCGCAAGGACATACACCTCGTAGGCGCACGAACGAGCATACACGAAAGAGGGAAGAATAAGCGTGCGGTTCAAAAGCCTAGCTTGCCATACTGAGGCTTCGATGATATATCGAACCTATGATGAGTCGTTAACAGCGAGAACGAGATAGATCATACAAGGAGACACACATTATTCCAACCCAGTCCGAGACTGTACTCGCGTGCATAAAAGCCCTTGGTCCGCGAAACCAGGTCTCTTATCTCGTCCACGGACAAGTGCTCTTTGGAAAAGTAAATTGGTTCTTCAGGGGCCACATCCGATGGTGGCGACGAGTCGACGAGGGTGGGGCTATGGGGGCTATCCACAGTGGCTGAATCATGTGGAGGTATGATAACCTCAGCCGGTATCTCGGGAGATATATTATCTGGGCGTTTCGACGCAAAGGTAACCTCTAAGTCGAACGTCCGAATGGCGCTAGCAATGATGACCACTGCAGAAAGTAGGGAGACGATAAGGATAGTGCGTCGCCTCCGAGAGACATGTTTGATTGCACTGTGACTGTAGTCGGACGGTAGCAGCGGGGCCGAACGAGCTGAGGTGGGCCACATGGCCGTGCAACGGTGGTAGAAAGGCGAAGATACCCGCCAGGGGCAAAGGAGCGACTGGAGTAATGTGAATCAGAGCAGATAGGGAGTGATGCGTAGGCTCGAGGCCGCTGGCTTGAGCAGGGCAAGGTTATCAACAAACGGTCGTCCCGTTGTCGTGGTTTATGTTCAGGGTGTTGAAATGCAAACGCTCGTCTGAAATTTCCGGTGTTACTCTTCCCACTCCAATACGCCAAGCAACCCAAGCTCTCGAGTCAAGGAATCAAACTTGCTAGCATGAAACGTAGCCAAGACCAAACCGGCTGACGGCGATGACCCAGGATGACCGGGCGTGAAGTGATGCACTGATGTTTCGATTCCCAGAGTTCTTGGAGCAGTCAGTTTCCTTCACTGAGCGGCTGGGTAAGTATAGTAGGGGAGCTACCAAGATCTTTCCAAGTCGAAGCCAATATATCCATACATACTGACAGATGAAGCGCAACGCCTCCCACCGACCTCCCACACTACTTTACGTGGTCTAAGGGTGTTCCTTGGCACGGGGTAAATTATTTGAGTGGATCGGTGACCCAAGCTCAAGCAGGAAACAGCGATCGATGCACCCACATAGTACGTCTACCATCGAGATCCAGACAGTGAATAGAGGAAAGTCTCTTAGGCCATCTTGATGACCTTTGAACCATCAGCCACGCCATCGAGGCTCATTGCGTACACGAGCCCATCTACCCCCTTTCGGGCGAGCAGCTCGTCCCACCAACCAAACAGAAAGTCCCGAGCAATTAACTTGAACCAAGGTGTGAAAGAGTTAGCTGTAACAAATAATTTATGAGCCATGTTTCCAACACATTTCCGACACATTAGACAGCCAACGCACAGCTATCATCAAACATGCCCTGCAACTCTGCCTTGTCAACCCACTTGTAATCACGAATCTCGTTCTTGTTCGGAGTCACGGTAACGTCTGCTGTTAGGAACAAGATGTAATCAACTACAGAGGATGATGTCAGAGGTGGTTCGGCAGGCAACGCATAGTGTCCCTCACCTTCGTGTTCACCCCACATTCCATTCGAGGGGGCGAGATAATGTATTCTAGTAATGTAGTGGAATTGGTCCACGGGTGTCTGAGTAGGCGGAATTCCAAGTTCATGCTCAAGTTTCCTCGACGCCGCGATGCGAACGCCAAGCTGATCCTTCTCTACCTTTTCTTGCTCGAAATCATCGAGGGGATGAGAGCAGCAGGTATTCGTCCACATATCTGGAAATGTG
>JBBPLD010000128.1:0-50298 GCA_038089555.1 Chalciporus chontae | reverse complement strand
GTGGGTGTTCAGTGGAAGGTTTGAAATGCAAGCATAACTGATGTGTGCTGACAGTGCCTTTCTTCATCATGGGCCGAGTGACCTACATCCATCACTACGTAACCCCCTCTCATCCGTCTCCTCTATCAATTGCTGACCTTGGATCTCTCTGCAGCTTCCGACACTGTATTTCTCGGTTTTGATGTTCGCACATATCCTCGATCATATGATTTTCTCTGCCAGATGGAAGAATCACACGAAGCGCGTCGCATTCGGAACGATTGCGTTCCTGATCGCCGCCAACTTTTGGTGGTTCAGAGGGCTTGCATGGGGAATGGAGGGACCCATCAACGATCATTGGGGGTTGCAGTGGCGGAAGGTGAGCCTGTTTTCGTTTCTCCGTGTCTATTCCCTTGTGTACGGATCTGGGCCATGTTTGTGCTTTGGATAGACATGGAACATTTATAATGCGTAGATGAGATGAACGGACAGATATCCTAGGGATCAGGCTAATGAATCTCATATCTGAGACCTGGAAGTCATGAAGCACTCTGACAAGTGGTCATCTAACAATTATAAGGCTGTCCAGCACACGGAGGAAGGCCCTAGGATGAAACCTTGGGTGTAAACATCTGAGGGTGACACGAGCAAGCGCAAGTGTGAAAAAAATTCAAGCTCCCGGGTGCGTGACCCGACCGTGATGAAAACGCGTCCTGTGCGAGTCGATTGCCTCCGCGTCATTACATGTGCTTTACAACAAACATAAAAATACAGAAAAAAGCATAGTACGTATTGTATCGGCAGCTATGGAAAAGATTCACTGTCGTTTTTTCCCAAAGGTGGGTACGAGAATATATGCATTGCCAAAATCGCCATAGTCACTCCTTGAACCCCCGCTACTGTCGGAACCGCCGCTGTTAGCCCTCGCACGCAGACGCACCAGGGCCCGCACAACCTCGGTCAACTTGTACTTAACCCTCCGAGCAACCTCATCCCCATTCGGGTTCGGCGGAATGAGCCAAGCGTGGGGAAACTTGTTAGAACAACCCGGAAGGTTCCAAGGGATCGAGCCAGTGGGGATAGTGTTGACATAGGCGTGGCATGCGAAACATGACAACTTGCTGACCCCAATTGCGTCATCATGAACGCGAATGTTGTTGGTTTGCAAATACTGAACGAGCTGAACCTCGCAGTGCAAGCGCGGTGTGACGCTCGCACCAAATTTTCTGTCCAGATAGTCGTCGTCCTCCGGCCGCAAGACACTAGCGTCGGGACCGAGCACTGACAGAAGACGGTCCTTGAGAGGGGACGGCCACCTGTACTTCGTTCCATGACCGGATGGTAGCGTAAATTGGTCTCCCACCCATACTACCGTGATCCCCGGGCCACCATCGAGGAAAGTTTTGAAATTATTCCCAAGCGTTTTCTTGAACAGTTTGAACCCCCTGCGCACGAGTGACCGCGCATCAGTGTAGTAGTGTGCCACACGCGAGATTCGGCGCTTGAGCTTCAACATCCAGTCGAGGTGCCAGTCGAAGTCGAGGGGCAGGCGCAATCCAGGAGAGAGGAATTGGAAGAATCGACTCTTAGCCACCACTCCAGCCACAACACAGGCTCTCTGCTGAGACTCCACATCCGACCTCTGCCCTTCCCTGATCATGCGTCCGAAGAGCTGAAGGAGCATTTCACTTGGGCCTAATCACATGACCATTTCCTCTCCCAAAATCGGTTTAGAGCTCAAAGCGAGGTCTGGATCATCTTCGGCGGCGTGAGGCAACGAGCTCCACTTCTTCATCAGAGCCTCGAAGGTCACCTCTTCTTCATCCGAATTGGTGGCGACCCCCGTCTGGGGAGTCTTGGGACCGGCGTTGACCATTGTCACGATAGCTCCCATCTTGCGAGCAAGCCGTTTAGTTGAAGTGGAGACCGTGTGCGCAAGTAGGTGTCCAGCAGCGAAGGTGAGGCTGTTGGAGTCGCTTGTAGTGTCCCATAAGTTCATGGCTTTGCGCAGGGTGGCCAGAAAAGCGTCGATATTTTTCTGGTCTTTCTCCTCTGATTTACCGCGATTCGACGCGAGATACAGTGTCATCCCTTCAATTGAAGTGGCGAGAGCTGCGGCCACGCAATCGCCCTGTGCTTCCCTCACAAAGGAGGAGGCGATCCAGCCTAGCATGCGCAAGGTATCGTCTTTCTCGGGGGTAGGAGGGGTGGGGGTAGTAGTAGGCATTACGGTCCGAAGCAACCGAAGCAATGCAAGGTTGCCCATGATCCCCATTTGCTTGTCCTGCCCGGGCCTCGAAGTGAGTCCAACGCCGCGATGAGTTTTGTACGGTGACACACCTCCCAAGTCACCTCCACTGGCAATGCCTCTGATGTCTCCGATGTAGGTTTATTCGAGGTCTCTCCATGACCTTCAACTTCGGGCATTGTGGAATCAGAGTTGTGTATTGGTGGCGTAGTAGGTGGCCAGAGGCCATTTCGCTTATTCCAATCAGGCACAGCGGCTTGGATGTCGCTCTTGCATTGAATAGCCCTATAATCCTTGAGACCAGCAACGTAGTCTGATCACCAGACTACGAGCCGTATCGTACCTGGACAGGATGTACATCTCAGAGTTCATCATTCCATGCAATCTCTTGACGCTTTCAATGCGGCGGCGCCACTAAAATTTGACTAGAGTAGTAGTAGCCTACTGGCCCAACGACTACTCTTTTTCTCGTTCCTTGTCTCGAGTCTTTCACGACGAGTCCCACAACGGCCACCTCGGCGACGATCTTGGGTCCCTTTCAATGAACTTTATCACTAGCCTCTATCGATGTGACCACCATTTCATTTCAACCGGCGAGCAATAACTCGTGGCTTCATTTGATCCACTACTCTAAATTTGTGGATGGATATATACACATGGTATTGGCATGGTACTAGTTCTTGCTGTGATACACTCCCCACTCTTCCGCCGCCTCTGTCAAGTCCCCCCTGGTTCCGGTCTTAGTACCATCGACCATGTTTCATCGACTGTCCACGAGCATTCCCAGGGAGGGCTCACCGCAAACATCCCCGAAATCTCCACCACGTTCCCCACTCAGGTTCTTCTATCCGAACCCTTCTGGTAGCAAGTTCACCGAAGACGAGGTGTCGGCTGTCTTGAGTTCTGAAACGGGGAGCGTTTCGGCGTCGTCGAATCTTGGATCGGATCAACGACCTGCATGGAAGCAAATACGCAACCCGCCTTCGAAACTTCAAAAAGCACGCAAAGCACCTCCGCCCCCCGTTCGTGCGCCACAGTCAAAGAGTACAGATGACGTCGTGAGGGATACGGGACCCACAGTAAGTCAAACGTTTCGGTTGGGTGGAAAACGATTATAAACACGGCATTCCGAACAGCCAGAATCCCTGGGCCCGATATCCTTCTGTCCCACCCCTCATTCTGCAGAATCGTTCACCGAGTACGACAGATTGAAAGTGAGCTCGCACGAAAAGGCGACGCTTGTTCTACTGCGTACGGTCGCACCAGAACAGAGTCGACTGTGTTCCGAGCTCCTTCAGACATCTCTCCCTCGAAACACCGATTTGATACGAGACATCATACCCCAGAGAAATGGGTTTGTTCATACGGTTATCGAGGCATACAATCATCACAGAGGACTTATCATCCGTCCTGATGACGTTTGGCTCGCGATCCTATCACAATTCAGTTTCTTCGTCAACGGCAATGTGGAAGCACTTCGAAGCGTTTTTGTAGGCCATGGAGGGAAACAAGAACTGGTCGTCAATTCAGTCGGAACACGTTATAACATGGATACCTCGCACATGGTCCATGAAATGACGAGACTGATGGCGGTTCAGATCGTCGACGAGTCTCTACGAGAGTGGATCATGCCAAGTTTCACCACTACAACCCCGCTTGATCAAATGATGTGTGCCATCATGATGATGGGTATGATGAAGAGTTACTTTGCATACAAGTTATCGTTGCGATGCGGTATCCCGAAGGTAACGCTCGAAGGGGATAAGAGAGACTGGGAAGATATTCTACGACGATTAGAGGGGCTGAAGAAGTACGGCTTCCAGACGATCGCGTGGTACCATCTCCTTCGACCCATCATCTCTCGCTTCGTCGCCGCATACGACAACCCCCACAGTCCCGAGAACCTCGAGTTTTGGAACAAAATCGCACATCACGAATCTGGGAGCGGACCCCAATGGCTCTCAGGGTGGATAACCGCTTTCTGTGTGTTCAACGAGCAAGGTCGATGGCAAGGTATCACTCTCAACGAAGATCGAATTAGAGAACACGAACCCAAAAAACTCCTTCGACCCGCCGATCCTCTTCAACTCAGCGCATCACAGTTCGCGTCCGTCTACACCGTCCGCGAACGTGCTCCATATCTTTCGCTCGACGGCTTTCCCTACCCTACGATCGAAATCCAGGCCATCCCGTACGGGTTCACGCAGCTGAACGTCAAGCTTGACGACAACGGGTTAGTGTTGGATACGATGTTGGTGGCAGGGTTGATCGGCTCGCAAATTTGTTCGAGCGAGAAGACGGAATTGTTTCGGAACGGCTTGCGGGACACAGTTCGACCGGTTCTTGCATGGTGGCATCTCGTACGAGAAAAGGAGCGGATGCATGAGGCTGACGGCGATAGTGATATTGATGATATCGAGATTCTTCGTCCTTTGTAACGTTTTTATTGTATGATCATGGATATCGTGTATACTCATCGTGCTAGGTTACTAAGCGGCATTGGAGGAACAGCTAGATCATCTGGTACCTTGACGTTTAACCGTGATGGTAAGTACGTTATATCCAGGTGAGCTGCAAGCCTGCATCCAACGGTTGGTACAGTCAGTTCGTACTAAGAGGAGCAACACGATCATTCGACAATTCACAACCAATTTGTGCTCTAAACATCTGGAGCACGACGGCCGTCAACCTCGTCGCCATTTTGCGCGCACTGGGGTCATCGTCGATCGATTGTCATCCAGACAAACTGTTACGGTGTGCTCTTCACGCCGGTCGACATGAACACGCGCAACCCGCTACTATTCCCAGATATATTCCAAAACATATTAGACCATCTCTACCAATTCCCAACACATCTTCCCAACACCTTGTATGGTTATCTTGATGGGCGCCTGGGGGATCAAGGTGGACGAGCAGCGCTACTGGCCTTGGCTCAGACTTGTCGTAGTTTCTCAGAACCTTCCCTCGACCGCTTATGGCGCAAACTCATTTCCCTCAAACCACTCATTCAATGCTATGGAGGAGACCCAACGATAGAATGGCAACCGGATAAGAAGAAACTGGTAAACGCGTTTTTTTCCACTCGTCGGTATCCTCTCATGACACTTGGCAGACCCCACCAACTTCCGGTGAATTGAACATCATTCGTCGATACTCCACACGGATTAGGACACTCTATTTGCGCGACTCTCCTTCTATGCTGCTTTTACGACACATAGGCTTGCAATCCTCCTCATTCCTTCTTAACCTCACATGTCTCGTTTATGACGAGACCCATCCCAGCCATTTCGGCGTTCCCACTGTGCCCATGGCCACACTCGCTTGCCTGCTCAATCCCCGAGTCACTTCTCTGGAAGTCGTATTTGCTAAAACGGTCGATGGAGCAGAGGAAATTCTCCGGGACCTACATCAAAGCTGTCCGTATCTCAGAACCCTCACGTTCGAAGTAAAACCCGATAGAGGGAGGCGCTATACTCTGTACCATATCCCGGACTTCTCTCGTTTCAAGAGCCTCCAGTACATCTCCCTGCAAGCCTTCATCGATCGCATCACCTTTGAAAATCTTTCCGTCTCTTCCCTGGCCCAAGTGTTCTCGGCAGCAGTTCGCCACAGTCAATCGACACCGCTTGAAACTTCGTTGGGACCCAGTGACATTCCGTTTCGCCATGCTAAGCATCTTACCCTGAGGGTCTGGGATCTCGACATTGTCACCAATTTACTACGACCTTTGGGCCAGGCGTTCGAGTACATTGATATTTCCATCGACGGCGATCGACCTACTGCTTCCAGTGTAGATGCGTTCTTCAAAGCACTGGCCTCTGGTGGACATGTCGATTCCTTGCGGACAATCCAACTCACACAACCTCTGAGCAGTCAATCCACACCTGGCTGTCTATCCTCTGACCTCCCCTCTCTTCTCACGTCCTTCCGTCGCTTGGAAACACTCGTGATCGATCTGGGTAATATCTCCATCGACGATGACCAGTTAGCCGATCTGGGTTCTCTTCGTTCTCTGCAAATCTTGAAGCTAACTTGCCGGGCGGCATCCTGGCCGTTAGTTCAGCGTCCAACTCTGCATGGCGTTCTATCTTTGATTGGATCTTGCCAGCAACTTGAAGAGCTCGCGCTGTGTGTCGATGCTAGACATGTTCCACGAGATGCGGATGTCGACATCTGTAACACGACCCTCAAAACGCTCACGTTCATGGACTCCCCGATCCAGAATTCAAGACACGTGGCACAGTTTCTCACTAGACATCTTCCGTCTGTGAAACGGGTGTCTACACCTTGTTCTGTGAAACGATCGCCTTGGCATAATTGGGGTCGGTGGTATACTGTCGACCTCAAACTCCATTGGGGACTAGATGAAGGGGAGGATGAGGATGGTGGTGGTGGAGGAGCGTGATCATAGTTTACAGTAATACGGATATACCGATCTTGATCTTACGCTGATCACTTCTCGTTTTTGTCACACACTGCATTTCCTTTGGGGGGAGGGGGAGATCTGGGACTCGGATACCCTCCCCGGGCGGACGGTATTAATTCGAGGGGGGGAGGTCGCCAGTAACTGGCGTCGATTTGCAGGAACAGCATCTTCTTTTTGGGCCCCCGATATCTTTTGCTGGAACTCTGGTTCGCATTTGAATACCATTCTCCGGTCGCTCAGCGCTCAACGTCCAGAACCTCTCGGATCCAGCTAGCCTTCCTGCTTGCAATCGGTGATCGAGCTCCCCCCCAAGCGTGAGATCAAGACTACAAACCTCATAGCATACGCCATCTACAGTGCAGACCACCTGCGTAACAAGGTACTTTATGCGACAGCATTCAAATCTGCCGGAAATGACGATGCGATATAGAGGCGTGATCGGTCAATACAACACTTTACTCAATCGTTGTATCGAATTCAACAGAACATCACCCTGCTTCACCACCTTCTCGTATTGAGCATTCTTCAACGACGGTCTCGTTGTTTCCACGATGCCGTGCACCTTGTCGATCGTACAATGTAGCCTTCCGTTGGCGATGAAACGCGACAACTCGCTGGGATGTCATATATTCAGTTCAATGGGGTACGTTTGTGGGGGAATCGAAATCGAAAAACCGAACCTGTCAATAAAGTCGACGCTGACACCGAATGCGCCGCTGAGACTCTCGAGGGTGACGCTACGGTATGATTCTAAGAGTTGACCGTATGCTAGAATGCGCATTTCTCGGATGTAGTAGCGGGTGTGCGGTGATAGTAATCGCGAGGGTGACAAATAGGTTTGCTCGAGGCTAGCTGTAGGTGCGTGGTTTCACGGTTATGGCGTGGGTGGCATGTGTTCAGGGATGATACGAATATAGATTCATCAGTCGATTTGCTACCAGGCAGCACAAACACGCACCCAACGCAACGAAAAATTTGGCGTAATGACAGTCGTAAAGGCTGTTTAGGAGATCACCGAGGCCAGGCAGATCGGGTAAGACGGAGATGACGTCTGGGGCGGTAATGAGCTTCATCGATGTGTGAGCTCGCAGCAACGTAAGTGGGGTGGAGGATGCCAACCTTTTTCTTCAGGTCTGGTCGTTTGAGGGTCAAAGTATTGATGATGAGGGTAAGAGCAACAAAATCGTTGTAGGAGATGAGTTCAGTTGCTGTAAACGTGGACAGGGCGTCGAGCAATAGCTCGCCGCCTGTCTTGAATTGACGGATAGAGACTGCATGAAGACCACGGTAGACTTTGAGGCGATTCCGCCTGTCCCAGTCACCACCCTCCTCGATGAGCCTGTTAAATGGTATGAATTCATGTGAGATCAGGGAGGTACGCGACGAACTTTTCCGCCTTGGCAAGGTTGTCGATAATAAGGTCGTTATCTCCAAAGAAGATTCCAATACGGATGAGGGCGAGTGATATATCTATTCTTGATCCGAGACCAGGTGTTTTCTCCAAAGCCAGCTTCTGCGCTACCACGGCACCATCCTACCGAGCGGTGCGTTCAGCCGACTCCATGCACGACTTGACACTCCATACCTTGTCACCTATTCTCGTCAAATGGTTTGCACGAGCCTTGAGAGCGTCCGATATTTCCGACTCTCCCTCGATCTTCTCAGCCTCTACAAGTCGTTCGTCCAGTTTCTTGAGTTCCTCCTCGTTTGCTTTCTCCATCTCCTCGAGGAGTGTGGGATCTGAGGGAAGGGCACCGGAGGAAACTACCCGTTTGTAATACGGGGACATTTCTGATCGTAAAACCAAGCTCTAGTGAACGAGATCCCGTTCTCGTGAAAAGATGGACGTACTGTCAGCCTTGATCGCATCTAGCAGTGCAGTTCTGGCGTTGTCGTGTCTGTGAGTGAGTGAGGGGGATAGTAAAGTGAATACATGTTGCGGTAGAGTGAGATTTGGGATGGGGAGTACCGAGTCGTCCATGGCGTTGAGTGAGCACAAGATCGCTGCAACGACGCGTCACTATATCTCTCTTCCCACGAAGGGTAATAGACGCGTCATTGCTGGGCACAACGACGACCACAACGACGACGACGACGACGACGACCACTGACTTGGGTTACATTCAACGTTCATAATGTCCACAAACGACGCGCTGTTGAAAGAGGCCGAGTCGGTCGCAACCACCAACCCAAAGCGAGCCGAGGAGATCTACAAGCAGATTCTCGGTATGTCCCATCGCTCGTTGTGTTCCGTACAGAGCTTATATGCGACCACTATCAGCGCCGACATCCACTTCGACTGGCGATCAGTCGCTTCGGGATCAGGAGGGGGCGATGATCAAACTAGCCGAACTTTATCGTGACCAAAAGTATCTGCATTTCATTCGTTTCTTGCATCTGTATGGAGGCTGATCGTGCACAGAAACTCCAAGGGTCTAGCAGAGGTCATTACACTCTCGAGATCGTTCATGTCTTCGACAGCAAAGGCTAAAACCGCCAAGCTCAGTACGTCGTCTGCCCGAGCTCTCCGCAGTTCCTAATCATACGATCGTCTCTAGTCCGAACGCTGCTCAACTACTTTAATGACATTCCCAACAGCCGTCAAGTGCAAATAGATGTCCTCATGGACAACATCGAGTGGTCAAAACGTGAAAAGCGCATATTCCTCAAGCACAGTCTCGAGGTCCGCTTAGTTGCACTGTAAGCAGCGCCACCAAAAGCCTGATCCCTCAACGCGTTTGCTCAACTGACGACCCACAGACAATTGGAAGCCTTGCAATTCAAAGCCGCGTTGACCCGAATCGACACCCTTTTAACCGAGCTGAAGAGACTGGATGACAAGATGATCCTCACAGAGGTCCATCTTCTTGAAAGTCGCGTCTACCGTGGTATCGGAAACTTCCCAAAGGCAAAGGTATGCTGGCTTCCTCTTTAACAAGCTCGTTATAAACAACCATCCGTCAGGCTGCACTCACATCAGCCCGAACGGCTGCCAACTCGATATATTGTCCACCTCACCTACAAGCTGCTCTCGACCTTCAATCCGGTGTCCTCCATGCAGAGGACAAGGATTACACCACAGGATACTCGTACTTCTTCGAAACCTTTGAGAACATGACCGCTCAAGATGATCCCGCAGCTCTCACTGCACTCAAGTACATGCTGCTATGCAAGGTCATGCTCAACCTGGTCAGTTTGCACGAACAAAATCTCTCAAGTTTCCCTCGTACTGATCCTCAAGTCACCCAGCCGGAGGACGTGACAGCGCTCCTAGCTGTCAAACTTGCTACCAAGTACGCACAACTGCGAGAAATCGAATGTATGCGTGCCATCGCGATCGCTCATCAGAATCGTAACCTCGCCGAGTTCGAGAAAGTTTTGCGGGATTACAAAGACGGTCGGTTCCGATCTCCATTGTCTTCTCCTCGAAGCTAACCCCTTATCGACAGAACTCTCGTCCGACCAGACGATCCGCTCTCACCTCGCCGCATTATACGATACTCTGTTGCAACAGAACTTGCTTCGAATCGTCGAGCCCTATTCGGTCGTCGAAGTCGACTATGTAGCGAAGCAAGTCGGGCAGAGTCGACAGGACGTCGAAGCCAAGTGAGTGGTTTGCTTCGGATCTTCTGGTTTCAGACTGAAGCGTCCTATAGACTATCACAAATGATATTGGATAAGGTGTTCCATGGCGTCCTCGATCAAGGAAGAGGGTGTCTTCTCGTGTACGACCAACCAGAAGTCGATGTACGTATGCTATCCATACTTGTTTTTGTTCTCGATTACTCACGCCATGGGTCGGGGCACTAGAACACGTATGGCGCTGCTATCGATACCCTCGAGCAAGTTGGCAAGGTGGTGGATTCGTTGTATGCAAAGGTATGTCGATGTCTTTTTGCGCCCTTTTTTCCGTGCGACAGTTTTTCTGAATCCATCACGGAATGCAAGACGGTCAAAATTGCATGAGGATCTGGGGTACATTAATTGGTTTTGGTACTGTTCGTCCCCATGTAATCAAGTACTCAAGCATCTGATGAATGGTTCACTCGACAAAAGTAAACGATTCTCTACGGTATGTGATCTGGCGTGTGAGTACGTTTGGAACGCGCATCTGCAATTTACCGTCCCGACGTCGAGGATACTACCTGACATTAATTCTTTGGGTAGAAGGTAGGTTATATGAGACCCAGCCACGTTATGCGATTTTGAACGTCTTGCGATCATGGTCAAGAAATCGCGTACGTAGGTAGTTTGGGGTGAGTCGAGTTGGATCAACAGTGATCACGATGGACCCACCTGACGAGGACTCTGATTGGACTGGAGCACCCTTTTACGGTAATTTGCCATTTATTTATGTCCATTTGGATGTACTTTATCGGTACAAGTAATCTTGCAACTACGTTACCTACAAACCTGAATGTCCTCTTTTCTCCGAATGAATGATGATCAATGATCGCTCTGAGTATATGGTTAAAAATATTCGTTCATAGTTGTCCAGTCGAGGATGTCTTTGCTGCTGCTGCCTAGGCGTTTAGAAGCAATTTCCCGAACGTCGTGCATGGGATGTCACAAATGATTATAAGTACATTGTCATACAATAGCCCGAACCTACAAAAGGGCTGGGAACATCTCTACAACAATCAAGTACATGACCACTAACAATGTGAAGCAATCTTATGAGACGGAGGAGAAAACTATGCAACCACGGCTCCGCCAGAAAGAAACAGTTTGGCATCCAACATATCACAGAATTCATCAGAGGCAATGAAGAGACGATCAAATCCGTCGTCGTCCGCATTGTCCTTCCACTCTAAGATGATATCAGCAGCACCACTCATCTTTAGAACTCGAGCAACAGCCAGATGAAGGTTACAAAGTCTCGGCATGGGTCCATTGCCGAGCTCCTGACCTTTGGGTCCTTTTCCGAACTGAATTTCATCGCCATCCTTCAAAGCAATGTACCCCGGGACGGGACCATTAGGTTTGATGGTTCGATATATGTATTTGACCTAATCGATGTATTAGGAATGATGACGAGTTATCAATCAAATCGCACCCGGGCCTTTCCATCCTCCTCCTTTGCCTCGATTCCCCACCACATGTTATCATATGCGTAATAAGAATTATACTCCATATTCATGACATTGCCGATCTTATTCAGATGGCCCACAACGTCATCTCTTGCGTCGGAACCGGCAAACATAGCTATACACTTCAGAGTGTCTGACTAGACGAAAGGTAAGTATGAGGAAACCAGTGTGATTGCAATAGTTCGATGCAAACCTTTCCGTGTACGGAATTTGGAATGATGTGCGCGAGAATAGGAGGAATTCCGACTTCACCGAAAGTCATGAATACCGTGCCCGTCAATAGACAAAATTGCCCATCACGTTGAAATGACTGCTCGATACAGCGATAACAAGGATGGTATAGCTCCGAGATGAATATATGCGCACCAGTGCCTTCAAGACCTCTTGTTTTCGTGTTCCAAAATCATTTTCTTCCTCGACTTGCTGAAGGAGCTTCCCCGTCTCTTCATTGATCACATCACTGACGGAGAATTCCGTATCTGTCCCGGATTCTCGACCTGGATTCATGACTGCCGCATTGATGATCGTCAAGTGTATAGAAGCGATTGGACAGTTTCACTCACAAAGGACCCCAAGACGAGTAAAGAACTCCGCTGCCATGTAAAACACAGGCTTGAAGTCGACGTTTTGGGGATCTAATCCCCGAAACAACACCTCGAAAGACTTGTGCGCCGACACAAAATCCACCTCCATGAGACTTTCGACTGGGAGAAACGAAGGTGAGCCTGTATGATTGAGCGATCAAAGTGTTGACCGACTATTTTCCTTCAGTTTTTGATCACAGGTCCCGAGTTGTTTCCAGAAATGCTCCAGTACCTCACCACCGAATTTTTGGGATTCCATAATTAGGAAGTACAAAAGTTTAGGAGCGACGGCCACAAGTTTGCCACCTTGTCGTCCTGATTCTTGGATCCGTTTCGTATCAAGCCAGTTCCATTCATCGTTCCGTTCGAGGATTGCCAGAGCATGCTGTTCCATTGTTACTCTAGACAATGTAGCCTGGTGTAAGGGGCCGGTCGTCAGGGGCTATGTTAGCGGAGATCAACAACCGGAGCTGGTTGGGGGTCATTCACCTTCTTCTGTTTCTTTCGTTTCTGCTTGACAGGTTCCGCTGTACTTGTCTGCACCTCTATTCGTGGAGGCTCCACAGGCGCTGTTGACGCGGCGGGGGTTCTAGATTTCTGAAGTGGTCGAATCGTGAGAACATGTCGTCGAGATGCCACTCGACTCGCAGTGGGACGTGCTCTGAGATCCTCCTACCGAAACTTTAATCCCGATGTCCGTAGATGGTGAGCTCGATGCAAAGGGCCTCGAATGCCTTGTGAATGTAAGTAGTTCAGACCGAAAACGCTAAACTCGGCCCGGGGGTCGTGGACTCGAATTTGGCTTGCTTCCACGATGAGAGAACCACACATCGAACCGATATGTGGGATCATGTCAATATGTAGTAACGTCGCTCGCTGGGATTCTGGTTCCCTCATTTACTTCCTCTATTTTCTTCAGGGATGCGGGATCTGATAGAAGGGTACCCGACTCGGATAGTATTACCCGCGCGCTTATAATACGGCGTCATTTCTGATCGTAAAACCAAGCTCTAGTGAACCAGATCTCCCCCTCATGTAAAGATGGACGTAGGGCCTGTCAGCCTTGATCCCATCTAGCAGTGCATTTCTGGCGTCGAGGAGCATTGCGAGGATACTCACTGACTCCATTCCTTGGGGGGTAGCAGGTATTAGGATTACACGACGCCCAACGTGCGTGCTGACCGAGTACGAACGCAAGGCTAGTACTGATCAAAAACGAACAAAAGTCTATCGTTTGTCCCCATGTAACGAACGGAGCTAAGGAATAGTTCACAAGAAGAAATCAACCAAAAGTCCGGAAACGATTTCTGTCCGTAACTCGAATCCGCAGAAGAATGATCGATCGATGATTCGTCCAAATCCGACTCAAATCTAGGATGAAACCACGTTTATCGTGGTGTTCGTGATCTGCAATTCCGGACCGAGACCCGCCTTTAAGTTGGTATTGGTTTGTGAGCACAACTCGAACACCTTGCCAACGAAAAAGACGAGTATACTCACCCCGATCAACGAAAGATGCACGACACCGATTTGCACGAGGCCACTGTACCAGGATGGAACGGTGACAGTAAAATTCTGAGACGGGTTCCAAGCGCCGGTCACCAACTGTGGGTCGTATGGTCCATTGTAGAGAACGTCACCCAGGACGTCTGATGGGTCTGGACACATCCCAGATCCACAGGATACAGCGCCGATGACGACGGCTACTTCCTCAGAGCCGGAGAGTGTCATCTGTGTATGAGTTCAGTACGAGGCTGACAGGGGATGCATGCATGCATGGGAAATGGTGGGGTGGCGGTACGTACGGGTCTATCAAGTTGGACGATGATGTTCGAACCTGCTGTCACGGTGCTACCCACAGTGGGTAAAGCGATGAATATGTCCTGAGCGAGGACATAGCTAGCGAGAGTAGCGATACAGAGAACTTTCATGAGAGGCTTGAACATGTGGCAAGTTATCAGGTGAGATCTGAATTGAAACGGTGGTAGTCGTTCAAGTCTGTTTTTGAGTGGGTGCGGTCTACGCCCCTCCTCAACTCATACATATATCACCTTTCGATGGAGCGGGCACGGTACGCCGACTCCATCCGGCACATCTTTGTATCCATTCCTTGAATGCTTCCAGTCATGATGGCCACCGGCTATGCCACCGTTCCGTAGTCATAATGATCAGCATCATACACCGATGGCCCGTCTGGGAGCATCCAAGATGGGGACCCATGGCCGGCGAGGGAGCTCATCCTTTGATATGTAGAGGTCAGTTGGACCTTTGTGCGGGCATGAAAGCCCGCGTTTTGATTCTGCTCCGTCCATAACATTCTGTGACGATCGATGCTGCCCAATGCGTTTGGGCGGCGGTTCAGGGAAGAGGAAGGAGAGATCAGAGATATGGAGGACACAGGTTTCTGCCAATCGTTTGGGCAACATGGCGTCATCGAATGTGCGAAAAAAGATCGAGTATCCTTAGTAGTGGCACGGAAGTAGACATTGACCGGCCGGAGGGGTGATCATGAAAAGTGAATAGCGAATGGAATGACGCACGAACGTGATGGCCATATGATATAAGGGCTATAGAGTGGTCGGACACCCCGAATAGTCTGTACAATGTCCGTGGATTTCCCGCAAGTCCGTCTCGGGCGCGTACATTTGCAAATCTAGAGCACAGACATTGCTGCCAAGTGCGAAGGTTTCACCTTCTTCTTCTTCTTTAGCTATCGCCTCCTCAGTTGACAGGTCGGAAAACCTTTTTCATGTGTTAGTAGATACGAGATTGAGAATACCGACGGGAATATAATATTATACTCTATCCCCTGGTTCTATCAAGTTCGCACCCAAATTGTCCGGCGTTGCCAACGTCGGGTCTATTTGACTCTTCAATCGACCACCGAACAAGACACTACCGTTGGCAGCACGGAACGCGTCGATACGTTTCTCGACTTCGGGACGGAAATGACGCATGAGACCTTGGATTGGCCAAGCGGCGGCATCACCGAGAGCGCAGATCGTACGGCCTTCGACTTGTTTTCTGAGAATCAAGGTGAGTATTCGAAGCGAAAGAAGGCGGGGGAAACGACGTACGTGAGTTCGAGAAGCATGTCGATCTCTCGGCGGTGAGCGCGACCTTCGACCATGCGGTTCATCATGTTCATCATCCAAGTGGTACCTTCACGACATGGAGTGCATTGACCGCAAGACTCGTGTTTGTAGAACTAACCATCACGTCAGTAAGGAGACACAACCTGGACTGGAGGAAGAACTCACTGAAGAGAATCGTGCGATGGCAGCGACGATATCCGTGCTCTTGTCCATGACGATCACAGCACCCGTACCCAAACCTGACTGTGCGTCCTTCAAGGAGTCATAGTCCATGAGCACCTCCGAACATTTGTTGATTGGCAAGACGGGAACGGAGCTCCCACCAGGAATGATGCCGAGTAGGTTGTCCCAGCCACCTCTGACACCACCACAATGGCGTTCGAGGAGTTCTTTGAGTGGGATACTCATCTCCTCCTCGACGACGCAAGGGTTGTTGACGTGGCCACTGACACAGAAAAGCTTCGTTCCTTGATTACGCTCCCGACCGAAACCAGCGAACCAAGCAGAGCCACGACGACAGATGGTGGGCGCAACGGCGACTGTTTCGACGTTTGCGACAGTCGTTGGGCAGCCGAAGAGACCGACGTCAGCAGGGAAAGGTGGCTTTAGACGAGGCTTTCCCTGTTTGCCTTCGATGGATTCGATGAGTGCTGTTTCCTCTCCACAAATGTAAGCACCAGCTCCGCGATGAACGTAGACGTCGAACGAGTATCCAGTGCCGCATGCGTTCTTTCCGAGGAACCCAGCTTTGTAAGCTTCGGTGATGGCTTGTTGAAGGTGATTAGCCTCCTGAACGAATTCTCCACGAATGTAGATGTATGCAGCGCTTGCGTTCATCGCGCGACCGGCGACAAGACAACCTTCGACGAGTTTGTGAGGGTCACCACGGAGAATTTCACGGTCTTTGCAAGTTCCTGGTTCACCCTCATCGGCGTTGACGACGAGGTAGCGAGGACTGAAGCGGGGTAAGCTTGACAGAAACGACGGAGAGCGCGTCAAATTGCATACCGCTTGTCTTTCTCCCAGCCAGGTTTGTTCATGAACGACCATTTGAGACCACTCGGGAAACCGGCACCACCACGACCTCTGAGGCCGGAATCTTTCATGGTTTGTATGATCCAAGAGTCACCCTTGGCGAGGATGTCTTTCGTGCGGTGCCAGTCACCGCGAGACTAGAGGGAAGAAATTAGACTTGATGTGTGGCGAGTTTGAATGGATAGACTGACCATTGCACCCTTTATGCCATGGTCGTGTCTGCAGTAAACGTTGGTGAAGATGCGGTCTTGGTCCTTGAGACCGCCGTAACGACGAACGGGTGGGTCTGCGACAGTTGCGAGGTATCGTTTGAGTGTTGGAGACTGTCTCTGTAGCAGAGCAGCTGATTTCGAGACTTTGAGCATCGTCGAGCTCGTCGTCGTCGTTGCTGTTGAGCTCGTGAACGCGGAGGAGGAAGAGTTGACCGCCCGGAAGATCCCGACTTATGTGCTTCAAGTTCACCCGCGAGATTTAGACCCAAGTACAACGACAAAATCAGAACGCAATCTACTTGATTTTACTTTGGATTATATCTCTATTATATCTCTATTATATCTCTATTAAATCTCTATTTTTTTTTGTGAACAGAGCTTGATTTATTGACGACTTTCCTTTTTCGCTCTGACATATCCGAATTTGGAGTGTGGATTGTGTGGCTCCCTGTTAAAGTCGGCCTTTTCTTTCTCTCCCTCCGCGACCACTCTGCAACGCTTAGAACTGGCTATCCGTCCTGCGCTGGACACGGATCTCTGGGTTGGTTGACTTGACGCTATCCTGATGGATTCGACAGCGACAAATGGCACCACCCGGACAACATTCAACATCCAGAAACAAAAGGCCCAAGCTCTCGCCGTTTTGAACGGTCTCACCGGAAATGGCCACCTCCAAGAGGAACCAACGATGGAGCAACTCGAAATGGAACTTCCTGTCGTGATGGATGGTCAAGTTCCGCTCGGGGAATTGCTCTCTAGAGTCGTGCAAGCGATCTATGCCGAACTATCGGAATTGGCGGAAACGTGAGCATACGTTGGGATCCTTCACGGGTGCGAGTTGACGGTTCGAGTCATTCAGGCTTCCGAACATGTCAGATGCCGCAAGAAAGCGGACGATCGCCGACTGGGTGGTCAAGACCAAGAAGCAAGTCGTCAAGTTGTACGCCGTCACGAAATGGGCACGGGACGCGGAAACCGTCCAGAAGTGCATGGTGAACGATTTAATTGTATCGTTTCTCGAACGCGGATGCTCATCTAGACGTAGAACATCACCGCTTTCTTGATGAATCAGAACCAACAGTTCGAGAGCCTCATCCATGGGCTTACTTATGCAAGGGAAAGTTTGGATCCGGCCAGGTGAGCATACACTCCCTCTCACGTTCGCCCATCTCTTACCCGACCATCAGACTTCGAAATCATGATCTTCTTACCTCTCTAGACGTCCTCACCTCGGGGACCTACAAACGACTTCCATCCGGGATCAAGGTCGCATTATCCCCCCCTGTAATTACCAAACGGACTCATAGTATTGGCTACAGAAATCTATCATTCCTATATCACCCCTGACCGACGAGGATGTAATCAAAACCTTGAGCGGCATGGAGGAAATCATGCGTTACCGTCTCCGCATGACCGAAATAATCCCCGTGGAGATGTCTCAACATCGAATTGGTACTGTCACAAAATCTTTGTTTCTGCGTGAGGGCCCTGTTTGAACCCCCCTTTGTGATCCAGCGGGTGGTAGAGTACACTTCACAGTCGCCGGCTTGTTCGAAACCTCTGTTTCCTTGCGTGGAGCAGAGAAAAACGACGGTTGGTTCTTCGTCACAGTCAAGTTCCCCATTACTGTGGGTGGAGACATGAGCGGGGCGGATGGTACGTGTTGAATAATGTGCATACATTCAGGCTGAGCTCCTCTGGCGACTTTTAGAATTTCCTCAGGAGCCCACCGGCGTACTCAAACGCCACATCGCAGACGAGGCAGACGCACGTATGGCATATTACTTACCCCTTCCTGAGCCGGTGGACGTTCCCCCTGGTGTCCAGGTTCCCGAAAGCCCGAAACTACCGGAGGGGACGGTTGACGCGCCCCTGGTCCGACTGTACAACTTTCTTCGTGAGCATCCTTATCCGCGTTCACGACTTCCTATCTTATGATCTCACTCGTAGAAATGATGTCTCTTACATACCAACTCCAGATACTGAGGTATCAGGTCAGCCTGTTTCAGTCAGACTCGAACTCCGCTCACGACATACTTCATAGGCGGTGCGGATGTGCTCTCTTGGATGGGGAAAGTATTTAAAAGTCGAGATGTCGGACGGTAACAAGACACTCACGGTGTCATACTGGCTGTGAGCACCTTGACTTCTTGACCCGTTTATAATTCACTTTGGTTACATCGCAGGCGCCCCACTTCCACTATGGCTCCCGGACGCCCACAGCCTCCTAATCGCCTAAAGCTACCCCCTCACGGAGGAACACTGACCGTTTCGATCGTCGAAAATCGTGCCTCTCCTAAAGCTGGTGGTGGACCTGCCAGATCCCCAGTGTCCCGTATGCTGGCTGATCTTCAACAAAGAGCGAAGCTTGGATCTGCACGACCGTCGGACGAGGTCGAAGGAGTCAAGTTCGAGGTCAAATGGGAGCCCATGAAAGGTACGCTGGGTTCCATCATCGATCCAGTCGAAAGCATGGCATTTATTGGGGAACTTTCCATTGTGAGTTCATTTGAAGGAAGATCATTCAAGATTTATTTACTCTCTCCCCATAGAACTCGAACAACCTCGATTTCGAGGCGTTGTTGCAGAGGGTGATTACGGAACATGCGAGAGCCATCCTCAACGTGTTCCAGCTCCAACTGCAACGAGGACCAACGCGAAACGTGTTTTCTCCAGAAGGCAAAGTTGTTCTTGACTCCCAAGGTCAGTATATCCCATCCACGAATGAATGAAATGGCTGGAGTAGTTATTTTTTAACCCGAACAGATGGATACCACGTCCTTCGCGTGCATCTTTGTTCCGATGAAGTGGTTCTCGTCTCGATCGACACAAGAACTGGTCGGATGAACCTTCGAGACACTGGTGACTTGGCCGCTGCGGGTCGGGGACCTCGTTTCGCAATGATCTCGGATCGGTTGAACGAGAACCCTGTCATGTTGCTTGATATCTTGATCAGGTTGCGATTCAACGTGAGTCAGAAACGTTTTGGTACATGTACGATCGTGAAAATGTTCTTTGATCGAACAGACGATCACGGACCTTATCGAGCAGAAGGCGAATTACCTCGGGCTTCAAGTCTTCCGCACACGAAATTTTTCGAGAGAGGGTATGTGGTATTCATCTTTGATCCTTGTCGCGCTCGTTCCGACTCACGCGTGAATGCGTTCCTCAGAGTTACAAAAGCTGGGATCGTCGGCAAGAGGCACGATGTACATCAAACTGTCCAACTTCCCGTCGCACTACCTCGTGATCGTGATCACAGAGGAAGACTTCCGATATGCACTCATCTCTGTGAAGGTGTTGCCTGATAGTATGTATGGTAACATGATCATGGAGGATATTGGATGGTTGGATGTTTGGCGCATACGGGGCGAGAAGGGACCGCCTGAGGTTATCGTTGGGCCTCACGTGGAAGATCCCCGGGTGGGGCAGAAGAGGAAGCGTAACTCAGTTGCGTTTGCTCATGCCGGTCTACGAATGGAAGACAGGTGAGTTTTATCACCCGATAACCCCCGTCCTGTTATCTTACGCGAGACTTTCTAGCTTTTATCTCGAGACACAGACTCTTCGGGAACTTTATGCGTATTGCTGGTAAGTGAGGCCTTTGACGCTGCATCCGGTATGCTCATTATCTCCAGTGCTCGTGTTGCGTACACGAAAGTCGAGGCACAGTTCAAGCTTCGTGGCATTCCATACACGCACGTCAATCCCACCAGCGCCCTCCCTCAATTCGCCCTCTCTTGCATGCAATCCTCCCTCGCCCGTTCCATTCCCGCTCTCTGCGTCCAGTCCTCGGACATACTCTCCGGGGCTCCCGCTGCCGAAGCCGCGATGGCCAACATCCGCGTCATCCCTCTCAACTGGTGGTCGGACAAGAAAGCCCAAGTCGTCACCTGCGTCAAATTGAAATACGTTCAACAACCGGTTGGGAAACGGGCTGCTGCGGGGAGGAGTAAGAGTAGTAGTAGTGATATCATTCGACCGTCCAAGAGCATCATTTATGATGCGACGGAGGCGGTGGTGTCGTTTTTGTCCGAGGAGGTGGATACGTGTGTGGATGAGTTTTTGGAAGAGTGGGCGAGGGTGTCGAAGATGGTTGTGATTGCGCGAGAGGGTGAGTTGTCTTTTTTTTTTTCTGTGTATAGGGGGTGAGGTTGACGCTGACCTGGGGGTTGGTTATGTTGATAGTGGCGCAGATGGCGAAAGAAAAGAAGTGGGAGGACGTGAGGCTGCTTTCGTTCGATCTCCAGACGGTCGAGTTTGCTTATTCCGCGGTGAGTTGCCTTGTCTCCTGTCCTATCACGGAGGTTTTGACGCCTGAAAAAAAAAAACCGAACCCTAGGACTATACCGTGTCCATAAGTTGTACTGATCAACTTTCTCCGATGGGAGGAACGTTCGAGCTTCGGTTCTCGCGATGTGCGCCATCGCTTACGCTTTCGAATACGAACACTCTCGCACCTCCTCCGATCACGTCGATACAGCCCCATCATCGATTTAACCCACATGAAGATGCTGAACCGTATCTCCGCCAAGTACTCCGTCACGGTCCACTCGCACCATCACTTCACCGTCTCGTAGCTCTCCTTCGCGATACACTTCCCATTGCTGTCGAACTCGACCGCCTGAGCGAATCGCATTTACGCATAGGCAATGGCAACGGAAATGGAAATGGCAACGGGAACGGAAAAGGCAAGCAGGTTCAGGTCGGTGGTGGTAAAGGATCTTTAGACGAACCGTGGTTCGATACGTCGGTCAAGGGAATGGGATGGTGGAGGGTTCTCTATGGGGATCTCAGGTACGTTCATTATCGAGTCGAACGCTTTTCACGACGCCCGCGCGGGGGGACCGCGTTTCAAGACCTTACTTACCATGCTTTGCTTTGTAGACATGCGTTGGATTTGAGATTAATGGCTGAGAAACGGATCGCCATCTTGGACGCGTCTCGGTCGCTTTTCCAAACCGGCCCATCTTCGTCTTTGCCTTCCTCCTTTCCCTTTTCCTTCTCCTCCTCATCGTCGTCGTCGTCGTCGTCACAAGTCTCCTCGGCATCGGATTCAGAGGGCAATCTCGGACTCGAACCGATTCCAGATTTCCGCGAGCTGGTGCTGGACGCTGTACGTTTTACGAGACCACGCGTTTCCGAAGGCGGTATCCCCATCACCGCCAGCACCACCACCACCAGCAGTAGTAGTAGACGAATCGCACCTATCGACGTTGGAGTCATATGTGATGGGTCTACGGTCGGGCCTATCATACGGGCGTTGCATGAGCGAGTGCTTAAAAAGCTCAAAGGTGGGTAAGTGGGAGTTTTGGGGAAGGGGAGGGGGTAGTGGGTAGTGGAGGAGTGGGGTTTATGTTGTCATTTAAATAATCACTTTTGCCATTCCTATTCGATACCTTTTTTTTTCTGCTGTGTATGTTTGTATGCATTCAACAGCGCAGATGAGTTCAGAGGAATGTAATTATTATAATACTTGGACTCGGGATGAAGATGCAGTACTGGTGACGACCCTCCCTGTTGACACACCCCCCTCGAATTATAATAATACCGTCCGTCCGGAGAAGGTGTCCGAGAATGATGTCCCCAGAGGGAATGTAGTGTGACAAAACGAGATGATCAGCGTAAGATCAAGATCGGTACATCCGTATTACTGTGAACTATGACTCTCCTCCTCCTCATTCGTCCCCTTCTTCTACTCCCCAATAAAGCTTGTATCCGACAGTATACCACCCACCCCAATTATACCAAGGTGATCGTTTCACAGAACAAGGTGTAGACACCCGTTTCACAGAAGGAAGATATCTAATGAGAAACATTGCTACGCATTTCGGATCATCGATCGGAGAGTCCATGAACGTGAGCGTCTTGAGGGTAGTGTTACAGATATCCACATCCACATCCGAATTTCGTGGAACCTGTCTCGCATCGACACAGAGAGTGAGCGTTTGAAGATGCTGACAAGATCCAATCAAAGATAGAACGCCATGGAGAGTTGGACGGTTGACTAATGGCCAGGATGCAGCCAGGCAAGTTAGTTTTAAGATTTGGAGAGATCGAAGAGAACCCAGAGAGGCTAATTGGTCATCGTCGATGGAGATATTACCTAGATCGATCACGAGTGTCTTCAGGTGACGGAAGGACGTGAGAAGAGAGGGGAGGTCAGAGGATAGAGAGCCAGGCGTGAATTGTTTGCTTCGAGGTTGTGTGAGTTTGATTGTCTGCAGGGAATCGACATGTCCACCAGAGGCCAGTGCTTTGAAGAACGCATCTACGCTGGAAGCAGTGGGTCGATCGCCGTCGATGGAAATATCAATGTACTCGAACGCCTGGTCCGAAGGTCGTAATAAATTGGTGACAAAGTCGAGATCCCAGACCCGTAGCGAAATATGCTTAGCATGGCGAAATGGGACGTCACCGGGTCCCAACGAAGTTTCAAGCTGTGACGATTGATTGCGGCAGACTGCTGCAGAGATCCCTCGGGGCAGAAAAGAGAGGGAAAGATTTTCAAAGGTGATGTGATCAATGAGGGCTTGCAGGGAGGCGTACTGGAGGCTCTTGAAGGGAGAAAAGTCAGGGATATGGTGGAGGATTTGTAGGGGATGATTGCGCCTTCCTCTGTCGGGTCTTCCTTCGAATGTGAAGGTTCTGAGATACGGACAGATTTGATGTAGGTCCCGGAGAAATGCCTGTACTCCGTCGATCCTTTTCGCAAAGACGACTTCAAGAGAGGTGACTTGTGGAGTGAGCAGGCAAGCGAGTGTGGCCATGGGTACAGTGGGAACACCGAAACGGCGGGGGTAGGTCTCGTCATAGACGAGACAGGTGAGGTTGGGAAAGAAAGAGGATGATTGCAAGCCTATGTGTCGTAGAAGCAGCATAGAAGGAGAGTCGCGCAAATAGAGTGTCCTAATCCGTGTGGAGTATCGACGAATGATGTTCAATTCACCAGAAGTTGGTGGGGTCTGCCAGTGTCATGAGAGGATACCGACGAGTGGAAAAAACGCGTTTACCAATTTCTTCTTGTCCGGGTATTCTAGCGTTGGGTCTCCTCCATAGCATCGAATGAGTGGTTTGAGGGAACTGAGTTTGCGCCATAAGCGGTCGAGGGAAGGTTCTGAGAAATCGCGACAAGTCTGAGCCAAGGCCAGCAGCGCTGCTCGTCCATCCTTATCCACTAGATATGGGTCATAATGAAGAAAATGCGCCCGGGTATTGGAAGTCTCGTATTCCGAGAGATAGTCTAATATGTCTTGGAATAGATCTGGGAATAGTAGCGGGTTGCGTGGGTCCATCGTGAAGAGTACTTATCGTAACTTTGTCTGGGTGCTGATTCTCGGAGTAGACCCCCTTTCGGGGGGTTAAAGTTCCTCCGAGCCGGTCTCAAATCGTCGGACTGTTTTAGTGCCTTGCCACTGACGCAATGGACGTGTTGATTAGGTGCGCGCTGCATGAAATGCATCGATATATTGATCGCGCTTGTCGAGGACAGTGAGAGCGGGGACGAACCCGATGAAGTAGGGGACACTGCACATTTCATATCAGCCGTATGTGGTATTCGTATGTTATGGAAAACATACCCCCAGCGTTGCGCCGATTGCTGATCTTTCTAGTCGTTTTGATAGGGTCGTATAAAACTTGTTTCGGTGAGGTTTGAATTGGATGAGGTTGGATGTTGCCACTGCGTCAATCGAAGCGGCTCCCCGATCCCGACTGAGAAAACGTTTGATACAAGAAACGACATCTAGTGTACAACGCGCGCATTAAGTTTGCAACTCGCTACTCAAGTAGTCCATGGGTACGAAACAAGAGAGGAGAGACGAGTCTTACTGTACTGTCCAGAGATACAGCCACGAAGTCATCAGATAAGAAAAGAAAGACCGAAACATACAAAAAAAAAAAGAAAAGAAAAAAGATTGCGTCCCATATCTCGCTAAATGTCCTCGATGAATTTTGAGCCTGTAGGAGTCCAAACTGACGGATTAGATAAAGCAGAACGATGACGGTGATCAGGTGTCAGGTGAGTATCATGACTTTCGTCATCGGTGCTTGTGGCCTCTCGAGGAGAGCTCGAGGAAAGAGGTGACTGCGAACGCCCCAGATCGACTTTCAATGGGGATACGATGTGCGATCTGGATGGTTCTTTTGAAAACGGATCGATATAATGAGCGGGGATGAACCCGCTTCCCGTATCCGACAACGGGGAGTCGACGACGCGAACGTTGTCTCCGATATTCGGTCTAGAAAGCGCCTCCGACTGCCTTCCCCTGCCGCCAACGGCATGTCTTCCAACTGGTGGATCATCTCCGCGATCTGAATCAGACTCCCATTCGTCACCTAAACCAGCTCGAATCCAACCACGCCCACCTCGGAGTCGACCACCGGCTGATTTGTTATCATTGCTCCACATACGCTTGAACTTGTCTTTGAGACCGTTTAGGGTCGTGAAAAGGGCGGAGGGCGAGGTCATCGTGGAGCCGTCATCACGTTCTTCGCGAGTGCGAGGGTATCGCTCTCTGCGGATGGCACGGTCTTGCTCTGTTGGTTCGTGGTAGCGAAGGAGGTAGAATACTGCTGCGCAGCATACGACGATCAATACGCTGAGTGCTACCACGAGCCCGATGAATCCTGGGGGAAATTTTCAAAGGTTTCGTTGGTTTTAACAAAAGAAAATAAATAAGAGAGATGGATGGCGTAAGGCCCGTAACTCACCGCCTTGGGAGCCGTCTATCTCAGGGACCTGTCGTTTTCCGACGTTTGTTGGAATGGGAAATCGTAAGATGGGTAGGATGGGCATAGTAGGGATGTGATGGAGTCACAGAGGGTTATGAGAGACTCTAAAAGGGCATTCGAGGGAGGGAGATCTTCAAAGGGCCTCGCGACAAGCACGATGTGGCAGCATGACAAAAGTGGGCAGTACTGGGGATCCCAAGCAAAGTAATTCAAACACACATTTAGGAGCAACCACGCGCAGCTATCTCATCCGAGACAAGTCTATTACAAGTTCATCAAATAGTAACTCGACGATCGTAAACTTCATTTAGAGAATAGTTTATCCGTCGGGTTGATCATTTCGTATACCGGGTCCATGTACGAACGGGACTGAAAGTTCTTCCATGTGCTAATTCTGTGGTTGGCAGATTCGGAGGATACTAGGAAGAGACAGGGTTGCCAATCGTGTGGGGGATAGCTCAAAGGCCTATATGGATGGGACGAAAACGGAGCACCGCGCTCGCGAAGTCGTTGAACAGCAACATGCAACGCCTGCGCAGACAAACAGCTATTTGGTGCCTCCTCACCTGCATCTTAGACATGAGCTCTTCATACGCATGGCAACCTCGGGTGCATCACCATCCCCAATATGCCGCATCGTAGCAATCACGCTGTTATATCCTGCAAGCAGCGTTCCTGCAGCCAAATGGACAGCCTCCTCTGACAGCCTTTTGTCTCCGATCGCAGTTTGACAGGCGGAGAGGGAGGCGAGGCCACCACGAGGACGAGACAGCTTGATGATGTCAGGTAGTTTCAGACGACGGTGATCCGCGAGGAAAAGTCCACTCTCGACGGGTACTAGGTCTTGAATGCCGTGACATGTAAACTGGACCTATTCGGACTCGGTCATCTTCTCGAGCACGTCTTCGACTGTACCGTCGGATTTGACGAGGTTGATGTGGGGAGAAGCCTAGGGGCGCTGTCGATGACCGTTTTAATATATTTCATTTCTTCGTGCGTACCCGGAAGAGTATTCGGCCCGTTTGTGTCCGGCTGACTGACAGTGAGAAGACGGACGGTGAGAGTGTACGAAGATATCACAATGTCGGAAAGCCTCGAGCCAGGTTCTGTCGTGTCATAAAGACCAGCAGCGTGGATAGGAAGGAATGCGAATGACCCTGTAGGACACCAAAAGATGCGTCGCGGTTGTCCTGGAGTCTTCTTGTTCATGATATGAGCCAGCAGTTCGAAGCATGAAAACACATAGGATAGTACACGTACCAAGAATCCGACGACATCTGTCCACAAAATGGACAGAGTCTCCTCAAGGGTTCCGTCGGAAGTGCGTGGACGTGCAAGCCTTGCCGCACTGGTGCCCGTCTCGTCAAGGGAGATCCAGCGATTCTTCTAGATCATCTCTCTGTACACCCTCACGCATCTCGAGAGTCTACAAATGACGTTGGAGAAAGTCCTGAAATACGGTGGTGGTCGCGATCCCATGTAAGCTTCTCCGGGGTTGCAAGTCCACGGCCCGTTGTCTGATACCACATCTGTCAATACCAGGAAGTGGAACATGAAGGACGTTATCGACATCAGCGCGGATAGTCAACGCTGTCGCAACTTCTCTCGCTCGCATTAAGAATGACGACGGGCCCGGAATGTGCCAAAGTCTTGAGTTGAGTGATCGTTTTTGCCCAATAGGAATGGTTCGAAGCGGCCTGGCAAAGAACGGACTCGGGCGAGGAGCTTATCTCGCTGCATCGCGAGTGCGCGGAGCGACGACTGCAAATCATCCGTCATCGCAGTCCCAGAAACCGAACTAGATCGAAAGTCATCAGGGTACCAATGCTTACAGATGGTGACACTGACACAATTGGCTCGATCGAATTAGAATCCGAGGTGTATCAACCGGAGATAGGCGTGTCCGTACTCACGCTGTTTGCCAGGCACGCATGATGATGGGACACCACAGGACACCACGCACCATTTTAGCGTATCGATCTAGCAGATGGGGCAGTGCAAGACGGGCCGAGCTAGTGATCTTGAAGTCTCTGTTAGTGTCAATGCACAAACCGAATCGATTGATTGAAAGAGGGAGTTTCACCCCGGGCCTTTCCTCCTGGAGACATGTACATTCCGACTCCTACACCCGGATATGCAGAGTACGTAGTGGGAGCAATATGCCCACATGTCCTGCAAATGTCACGGTCATGAGACAATTCGCAGATGATAGCTCGGGTCAAGCTCGGTTCCCACCTTGAAGTTGCCTCAGCTCATCATCTTCCTGGCTGGCTGAACCGCCGAAGATGGATGGTAGAAGCTACAAATGGGCGGGCGTTGACCACACAGGTTCTGCCGGACGGTGGTTGCGCGTGTATATCCTGGTCGCTGCCTGCGCTATACTCTTCCTCTCCCGACAGACTTGGTTCTTCAGCATCCATCCTTCTCGCGAGGATTTAGCGAGACGGGCTAGTATCCTTGATCAGTGCAGATATATCAACACTCCAGCTGGCCCTCCTCCAAACTTCCACGCTCGTCTCGAATCCGATCGCTATGCCTCAGACACCAAGCCTACATGGATAAAGAACGCGAAAATATGGACGTCTGGACACAATGGGACTGAGGTCATCGCGGGCGACCTTCTGTTGCATAAAGGCCTGATTAAATCAGTGGGGCATGTTCCTCGAGAGCTTCTTCAGAACCTGGAGGTTGAAGTTGTGGACGCTCATGGGGCCTGGGTTACCCCCGGTCTCGTGGATCTTCACTCTCATCTTGGAGTTGGAAGTGCTCCAGAGCTCCAGGGTAAGTCTTTTTGTTGTAGGTCACGTCCGCTTTCTAACAATTCGAATAGGTGCAGATGATACGAACTCTGTCAAGGCACCTATTCTACCCTGGTTGCGGAGTCTTGACGGATTGAACACCCACGACGACGCCTATGAGCTGGCGCGTTCCGGCGGTGTGACAACTGCTCAAATACTTCCTGGGAGTGCCAATGATATAGGTATGTTCCCCAACAGACTGCTTGTTTCCTCGGCGGTCAATCAAGCGTTGTCTTAGGTGGACAGGCATTTGTCATGAAGCTACGGGAAACGGCGGAACGTTCACCATCTTCGATGCTTGTGGAACCCCCTTATACCCTCAATGGGTCACACTTTGACCATGACCTCCCTCCTAGATGGAGGCACATGAAGTAAGCCGGGTTTTCCTGCATGTTCCCAAGTAATCTGAATAGCCAATAGGCATGCTTGCGGTTGGTTGCGACACTTGAACATTACGTGTGCTTTATTTCTAACCAAATCTCAGGCGAAAATCCGTCGGGGGTGTATTCTATGGGCCGGATGGATACAGGGTGGTTTTTCAGGCAAGCGTATGACACTGCTCGCAAGATTCGAGACCAGCAGGACGATTTTTGTGCAAAGGCGGAAGCAGGAGTTTGGAATGAACTGGGAGACTCTAGCTTCCCTGAGGACCTCCAATGGGAGGCGTTGGTTGATGTACTCAGAGGCAGAGTCAAACTTTCTGTGCATTGTTATGAGGTATATTCTAAAGTGATATACTGTGTCAGGAAATGCTGAGAGAACGTTGCAGGCCGTGGATTTGGATGGCATCGTCAGGGTGCGTTTCAATGCTGTATCGCCGCGTTACACGAGCGTAATCCTTCTGTAGCTTTCTAATGAATTCAAGTTCCCGGTCGCGTCGTTCCACCATGCTGGGGAGACCTACCTTGTCCCGGATTTGCTCAAGAAAACATGGGTACGTTCCTTTCACCACTTTCGTGCGACACTGATCGACTTATGGCGCTTCTAGGGTGGCGTTCCTTCGATAGCCCTCTTCGCTGCCAACTTTAGGTTTGAGATTCCCGGTTGTCGGTTGATAGTCACTCAGTGGGCTCGTTCAGGAAAAAACGCGAGGCCTACCGAGGCTCGGAATTCGCCCCACGGGTTCTCACATCTCATGGCATTCCGGTGGTCATGAAGGCAAGTCCTCTTGTTCTAGAATCATAAGGAGGAGCTCACTACGCATCATTTTACAGTCAGACCACCCCGTCGTCAACAGTCGATATCTCTTACACGAGGCTGCACAAGCGCAGTATTATGGCCTTCCGTCCAACGTTGCACTTTTGTCTGTGACAACTCATTCTGCGGATGCGATGGGTCTTGGTCATCGCATCGGTCGCATCGCAGAAGGTATTTGGACTATGCTGGCTATTCGTTCATTCCACTAACATCTCGTGGATCGCAACAGGCTACGATGCTGGTATGGTGGAGTGCACTTAATACCAACTTGACAACTTATCAAACGTCCAGATGTTGTCATATGGGATTCTCACCCGCTAAGCCTCGGTTCCACCCCTCAGCAAGTCTTCATTGATGGAATCCCCCAGTTTGAAACCCCACAAGTGTCTGTCAAACCTCTTGCTTTCCAGTCCTCTCCGAATACTCCCAACTTCGACAAGGAGGCGGCAGATGCATTCAAGTTCGAAGGTCTTCCTCCTCTCAACCCTCGTCCTGTCCAACACGCCGTCTTCACCAATGTCAGTGGCCTCTACACAAGGACAGGGAATGTATTTTCCTTCCACGGACAACCTGGAACTGTCGTCGTACGCGACGGGAAGGTCGTTTGTTCTGGCTCGGCCAAGTGTTCTAGCCATTTAGATGATGACAGGCACGCCGAGTTCATCGATCTTGAGGGCGGATCTATCGTTCCCGGCCTGACCATCTATGGTCCGCCTATTGGCCTCGTCGAGATCCGGCTTGAACCAAGCACGAACGACGGTAAAGTGTTTAACCCACTTTCTGGAGACCCACCTGCCGTTTTGGGAGACAGCCTCATACGAGCTATCGATGGACTGCAATTTGAAGGCCGTAACACGCTGTGAGCTTTATACATGCCCTTTCTGTTGACAAATCTTTGACCTCATGCCTTGGATTTTAGGCTTGCTTATCGAGGCGGCGTGACAGCCGGAATCACAGCGCCTTCTGGATCCTTTGTCCGAGGGTCGTCAACAGCATTTTCTCTAGGCGCATCGAACATTCTTGGAAACGCATCTATTCAAAGCGACGTTGCGATGCATGTTGCGATCACCAAGAACAGCGCTCAGAGCGTTAGCACTCAAATCTCTGCCCTTCGTTCGATACTTCTCGGCAAGGGTAGCGACGAAATGCTCTCCCGCGTTCGTTCTGTAAGTTCCACCAATATCTTTTCGAGTATCCAGTTGACCTGTGTTTTTTTTTTCTCCTAGGGTACCGCGACGCTGGTCGTAGACGTCAACAGCGCAGACATCATGGCTTCCCTTTTACGTCTCAAAGCAGAATACGAAAAGACATCGGGCATCACGCTCAAGATGACGTTTGCTGGTGCGACGGAATCCCACTTGATCGCGAAAGAAATCGCAGTTGCGGGCGTCAGCGTTATCCTCACGCGGCCGAAACCATACCCAACTACTTGGGATGAACGTCGAATGTGAGACCATCCCCCCGTTTTTTTCGACGATCAAATGAGAACCAACATCGATCTTTTTTTGCCCCCCACCAGTCTCGCAGGGCCACCTCTGACCGCTGATTCTCTCGTATCGGTTTTGATGACCGAGGGCGTCAACGTTGGTATAGGTTTGACGGATGAGTACGAGGCTCGTAACTTGAGATGGGAAGTCGCTCGTGTACGTTTTTTCTCTTCTCCCCAAGTCCAACCAAAATCCTAATCCCTCAACCACGAATTCTCTTTGGGGGTTCATCACACACTGGCAGATCGCTCTCTCTTCCAACGGCACCATCGATCGAACGACTGCACTCGCTCTCGTGACCGTCAACGTCGAGAAAGCGTTGGGTGTAGAGGTGGAGATGCCTCAAGATCTCGTTGCTTATAGACGTGGAGATGTGTTTGATTTTGAAGGTAAACCTGTCGCTGCGATCTCGGGACAGCTTGGGAGGGTTGATGTGTTCGTGTGACGTTTTCGACCCTGGGAGAGTGTGTGTGTACGTTTAGTTATTTTTTGATTGCTACATGTACTTATGTGTATGTGCGTGGCATCTTGAATATGAATGTGATGGGTTCTACCCAATGGTAGAACTTGGGTCTCAGATTCCTTGTCCTGCGATGTCCCTGGCCAGCACTCCTCGAGAAGATGAAGAAAGTAAACGAGAAGGGAAACTTGGCAAGAAGCTGTACGAAAGATATTCAAACGCGAACCAGCTAGTCTCACCAAGCGCATCCCACTTATAGTATTGGTTCGATGACGGGTTCCCCCATCGTCTTTGTGGTCTTGAAAATATCCAGATCCTCTACACTCGGCACCAGACAATTCGGAAAAAGGATCTTCGAATTTCATACCGAGTCTACCAAACAAGTTATACGACGTCTACAATAATCTGGTGTACCACTCCGTCGACGATCATGTCCAGCTCTTTACCCTCGACATCACTCACTTGCATCCCCACTAATACTGTCGAAGCCGTCGCTGTTAGCCCTCGCATGCAAAAAAAACCCCGTACGCACCAGTTCCTATACAACCTCGGTCAACCGTACCCAACAACTGGCACATCCCCATTGTTCGGCGGAATGAGCCAAGTATGGTGAAACTTGTTAGAACAAACCCGGAACGGAAGCTTCCAAGGATTTGTGTCAGCTTTGATTGTGCTGACATAGGCGTTGGTTCGCAAATAGTGAATGAGCTGAACTTCGCAGTGGGAACATGGTGTGATAGTTCCGCCTTGGGATCGGTAAGGAAGCGGTCGTCCTCTGGTAGTAAGACGTTGGGAGGTTTGGCAGCGAGCACCTCCTCAAGACGGACCCTGGCAGAGGACGGCCAACGATATCCCGTTCCATGACCGGATGGTAGCGCAAGTTGGTCTTCCACCCATACTACACTGGTCACCATCGAGGAAGCGTTCGAGATTATTCCCATGTACTGTCCCAAACATATCGAACCCCATGTGAACGAGCAACCGCGCGTCAGTGAGGTAGTGGGCCACACGCCATATTCGGCGTTTGAGCTTCAACAACCAGGCCAAGTCATGCTTCAAGAAACCAGACGCAGTCGAGACAGAAGTGAGAGATTCGAAGATCGTTTCGGCCAGAACACAGGCTTCCCCCCGAAACCGCTGAGACCTAAGGTCCCCGAAGAGCTTGAGGAGCATGTCGCTTGGCCCTAATTCCGCGTCCGCGTCCGTTTCCTTTCCGTAAATGTGTCCAAAGAGCACACTCAGTGTTAAATCTTGTTTGGGGGTGTGAGGCGACCATGCGCCACTCCTCGACCAGACCCTCGAAGGACATTGCCTTTTGCTCCGAATTGGTGGCGACGTCCGTCTATGGAGTCTTGGGACCGACATCAACCATTTTCACAATGACCTCCAGACTGAGAGCAAGGCGTTTAGTTGACGTGGAGACCGCATGATTAAGTAGGTGTGAAGGTAGGGCGGCGGAGTGTGTCACGGGCATCTTTATACACGCGCAGAGTGACCAGAAAGGCGTTGACATTGGTCTCGTCCATCTCCTTTAATTTACCCGCGATTCGCCGCGAGATACAGTGTCAGTTTTCCACCTCAAGTGGCGAGAGCTGCGGTAAGGCAATCGTCCTGTGCTTCCCCTCACAAGGGGTAGTAGGCATTGTAGTTGGAAGAAACTGAAGGAACGCAAGGTTTCCCATGATTTCAATTTGCTTGTCATGCCGGAAGTGTGAGTCCATCTATTCACGAGGGATGTGGCGCGAACGAGGACAATGAGATTTGTACACACCTCCCAAGACAGATTCGAAGTCATTCTAGAACCTTTGCCTAGTGGAGGGTGAACGACTGTCTTCATTCCGACTCTTAGGTCTGCTTACGGGAGACTAGGACCTTTGGGGGCATTGTGGAAATCACTGGTATCGGTGTATTGGTGGCGTACTACGAGGTGGTGAAGATGCGGATGGGTTTGAGCAATGATCGATTGATCTACGCCGAGGGACAGTGCCCGAAGTTCAGAAAGTGTGGCGAGTGCCACTGGGCGCATGTACGAACGATTTGCAGGGGCGGAAAAGACCGAGGGAGAAGTCGGAAATATCCGACGCTCTGTTCTGTCGTGCAAACCATTTGAATGAGAATTGGTGACAAGGTATGTCAAGTAGTCTGGCTGAACCCACCGCTTGGTAGGATGGTACCATGACAGCGCAGAAGCTGGGGAAAACACCTGGTCTCGGATCACGCATTGGAATCTTCTTTGGAGATAACGCTCTTATTACCGACCTTGCCATGACACGCACTTCCTGATCTCACATGAATTCATAACATTTCACAGATTCATCGAGGAGGGTGGTGAAATCGCCTCGAGGTCTACCGTGGTAGCCTCTATTCGTTAATTCAAGATAGACGGCGAACGACGTCGCTCCCTGCCCACGTTTACAGCGACTGAACTCGTCCGCTATGATGACTTTGTTGTCCTTACCCGCATCATCATCAACACTTTGACCCTCAAATGACCAGATTTGAAGTAAAAGGTCGGCATCCTCTCCCCCACTTACGTTGCTGCGAGCTTAGCTCATTACCGCCCCAGATGTTACATATTTGGGTCTTGCCCGATCTGCCTGTCCTCGGTGATTTCGTAAACAACCTTGTCGACTGTCATTACGCCAAATTTTTCGTCGCGTTGGGTGCGTGTATGTGCGCCCACAAGATGCTGCCTGATAGCAATTTGACTGATGGATGTATATTCGCATTCTTCCCTGAACACATACCACCCACGCCATAGCCGTGCAACCACGCCCCTACAGCTAGCCTCTAGCAAACCTATTTTGCTAGTACCGCGGTTGCTATCATGCACACCCGCTACTCCGTCCGAATGTACATTCTGGCGTACAGTCACTGGCTGTTACTTGGAATCTTGCGGATTCTCTGAAACTCGATACGATGATCGAGTAAAGTGTTGTATTAACGGGATCACGCTCTATCGCATTGTCATTTCCAGTACTACATGAATGAATGCTGTCGCATACCTTATTACGAACACGGCGGCCAGCACTGTGATGGTAGTGTATGATACGGTGTGACTGGTGGGAACTCGACCACCTTATCCTTGCTACGCCGCCATGAGTACGCTGCGAGCGTCCATCGTCCCTCACTATCGAACGCTGATCTCGCTTATTCCTCTATCGGTTGCGGTAGGCGCTGGGTGGAACTTCTTGATATCAGGCGACTGGAGAATGGTGTTCAAACGCGAACCAGAGTCTCAGCAAGCGACGCTACAAGCCTATCGACATCCCAATTATTGGTTCGATGACGGTTCTCTCATCGTGGAAGTCCCCAAGCGAGGCGATGGCCACCACGATCTTGTCCTCTTCAAGATCCACGAGCGCCTCCTTGGTAGACATTCGATATACGCGCAGCAAGCCGTGTTAGAGCGGGGCGATGAGGAGGTTCCTGTGATGACCATTCCTTGGGAGCTTGGAGTGCAGGTTCAAGATTTCACTTTGCTACTGGAGCATCTGTACCACGATACGTGAGCATTCGAAGCTGATCGTCTCCACCATTATCCTGTATGATATAGCGAACCATCGGACGCATATAGTCCGCTCTCTCCGCAGGCACCCTTCCACCACGTTGCCTCGATCCTTCGAATATCTTCACCTAATCAACTGGATCTTCCTTCTATCCATCGCTTAGCGATATCTTATCTCGTCGCCATGTTTCCCAGCGGACCTGCCCCGTTTGTGCACCCTAGTCATCTCGAGGAGGCTATAAATCTTGCCGTCCAGTACAAAATTTCCCCTGTGAGTTTTCGAAGACGTTCGATCGTCCGATTTGTCGCCACAAATGCAACAGTGGCATGTATTCTGATGCGACGACCTGTAGATCCAGAAGGGCATCTATTACAGCCTTGTCACCACCACCGACTTCGAACCTGACTCGGACACCACCGCAATAGAAAATGCAGTAATTCCCGACGATCCGTCGACCCCTCACGTCCTGTCATCGATTGACATTGAGCGATGCAGGAACCTCATGTCTGGCATCGTGGAACATTTCACTCCTGTACTGTTCGAACCTGTACGTCTCATTGCCTTTCTTTTGCCTTGCCCCCCTCGGACGATTTTGTGGACTGGTTCGTTTCGGGTTGTCACCGACAAAAAATCGTTGTTAACCTGACTTGTTCCCCGAGACAATCAGTCTTGCTGTTTTTGTACCTAAAAAAAAGGGTTTCGTTTTTTTTTCGTTGACTGAAATTTCAATTGGGATCTGCTTTCTTTCTAGCCTGTGACGCCACACATGGGGTGTACGAATGTGTTGGCAGATAAATGGTTTCCGTTGGTGATACAATCTGCGATAGCTGGGGATAGCGTGTACAAGCCTCTTGAAGCGCTCGAGAAGTTGAAACAAATGGATTGGATAGCGGAGGGGTTGTGTCCTGCTTGTGTGAGGGAGAAGAGGGAAGAATGGACGGGGGAACAGGAGGATGTGTGGGAGAAGATGGATAGTTGGTTGAAGTTGGACCTAACCGACTTCAATGGAGTAGACCGTCGGCGATGACCAGTGGTGGCACTCGCTCGACCGGAGTTGTAGAAGAAGAAGGAAAAAAAAAGCTGACCAGCACACGATCGGTGCTTCCACCCATGAAACATGCGTGTTTGCTAGTAGTTCGCGGAAATGCTACGACGTGAACCTATAAAACAAAAAAAAGAGTGTAAGTGGTTCCTGAGGTTGCAGTTTGTTTTTGTGGGCGTCGACTCGGACATGTCCACTTGTTTCCACTGACGATGGCTTCCGAATCGGGCACAATTTTCCTTGTCACGGCAAGGAACAAACCAACTGATCCCGAAACAAAACAAAAAAAGACAGCTGCAAGGTGCCAATAATCTATACTTATTCAATCAGTTCCAGGTCGGTTGGATTGGGCCCATTGCTGACTGACGAGCCGTCGTAGTACGGATGCAAGACTGCGACCAGGAATCACCTTCACACTACGGCAATTACTTGGGTATTGCTAGCTCCAAGACTGAGCAAGGCCACGTCTGCAGAGAGGTTGTTATCAGGCTTGTAGTAAACACGATACACGAAGGGCAGGTGAGGGCCCCCATTTCGCATAAAAATTTCCGACAAATTTACATCCCCGCCACTCCTCAAGCCTTCATTTCCCCTTCCCACCCACCCCCAATCGATGTCCAATTTCACTTGTTAAAACCCAGAGCACAGCCTTCAATGTGGGCGCACTTGGGTGGGCAAGTGGCCCCCCCTCTCTCTCTCCCAGATTGTATACTGTAAACGCGTCGCTACCTCGTACGCCACACTACTACTAGCCCGGGTCACAATTCCCGCCTCTGGACAGATCCACTATTGTCAAAAAACCCCGCCGGTCGTTTTTGGGTGTCTGCTAGTATTCTGATTTCTGACGTACAGGATTCGAATCGAGCGATGATGGAAGAAGGCAAGCGAAAGCGGGGTCATGATCATCACCCACCCAAATGTCACCTATCACTCTCCGACAGCTGTCCCACATCCCGTCGTGCAGCTCAGGGCCCCCTTTTTTTCAGAGTTCGCTGTCCTTGTAGTTGAGGCGCGCAGTTCCGATGCCCATACACGTCACACATGTATGTGTGTGTGAAGTGCGCCGCCCCCATGTCAAAGGGCATGGACAACAAGACGCAACTCACACCCGAATAATGCGCCACGCACAGCTCCCCTTGGCTGCCAGGCCTGTTGTATCGTTTATGGTCACCGGACTTACCATTTCGGTGTCTTAATAGTTTTAGTGCGCACACAGCGGGCGGTGTTTTGGTACGTGTGTTTTTCTAGATTTCTTCGGATGAGCCTTTTTGTTATGGGTTGGAACAAGGACCGCGCCGGGCGCCTACAGATGGGGGTTGAATGGTATGTTCACATTTGTTTTTGCAGTGCGTTGCTCCTATGGATGCACGAGTTACCAACGCATGACAGTAGTGGCGGTGGTGCTCTCGGTATAAATATGCAGGCGAATTATCTGGTACAACTCAATTTCTCACTCTGATACTTGTAATAGCGACCTCCCCCCAATGGAGAGCACCAACAACGATACGTTAGAAGATAAGGCGCCACCGCTGATCAACAAACCGCTCGAAGACACTCCCTGCAATCGATTCCGACGTCTTCGATCTGGCGTCTATGACATCACATACGAGGCCAACCCGGCTTCTCGGTGTCCAGTTCATGCGGTTGAAGGGATACGCGAGAACAGTCGTTATGTGAAGACGTTTCTTACCGATACGATGAACCTGGCCCCAGCAGCGTTGATCGTGTTCGCGATGACGACCATTGGACAAGGTCTCTCTTCTGCCATACATCTTTATTGGCTCAGTACCTTGGTTGAGCTGGTAAGTCCTTTTCGACATTCGTACCTGATCGAGCTCACGTCCAGTAGCTCGAGGATGATATAAACAAGGGAACGCTCGCCACAAATTGCTATCGACGTGTGGCGATCTATTGGGTATGTTGCGCCTTTGTCAATATTGTCATGGAACGAATGAAGTCAGTGACTGTGTCTCATTATACGGCTATCCATTCACACTACACTTAGCGTCCTGTCTCTGGAAGAACTGCGCAAACGACTGAGAGCGCGTTTCATCCCGCCTCTCCTAGAATGTTAGACCTTCGATCTCGTGGGAAGTCTTTTTACTGAAACCTTCTTTTCCCAGCGTGTTTGAGGTTGGACCTACCGTCTTCACAGGGTGAGCATACCTCTTTCAGCGGTTGGGTGAGCATGTAGAACTAACAGACCGCTAGACTTGAACTCGATTTTTCCTGTTTCGTCACCGTTCGAGTCTGTGTTCCCTGGTGAACCGTTCCTCACGCAACTGAGTCACCTCGTCATTCGTACGGTGGGACTGATCTCCCAAGTGTTGGTTTTGATCTACGCCATGTGTCGTCGGCAGAGCCCAGAACGGGAGATGATGTTGTGTCTTTCCCTTGCGTTCCCGCTGGTATGGTGGCTGGCGCCTGTGAACCGTATCGGCAATTCAAGTTAGTCTTGCAATGAACTTGACAATGGATCTGGCTGCTCACGCTTACAACAGGTTACGTCTACTGGCCACATGATGAACATTTCAAGCGAATGAAAGCACTCTTCGACCTAGCGTTTACGCCTGGATACCGAAGTGATCTCATGTTAAACGGCACCGCGAGCTTCATCAAGGCCGGTGAGTACACTACGAAACCGTAACCCTCTTCCAACCTGCTCATCCCTCCTTGCAGAGTACCAGAAATCAGCTGGGAAGTTGGGCGATATCTTGGACACGGAACCTTATGCTTGGTCTAGCGTACTCTGGCGCAGTTATAATTGGGAGGTTCTGCTGGAGCTCACTTTGGAGTACCCACTGGTAAATTAATGCTGTCTGTGTTCTTACCGCCCGGGTTGGTCTCTAAACGGCTTTACAGGCTCTCTATGCGTTGACGCTTCCAGCCCGTCCGTCACTTTCTTCGATCGCTTCGATCACTCTCCTACGCGAGGTGACCAAGTCGATGAAGTTAATCATAGTGCAACATGCCGAGGACATGTCAAGTTTGAGGGAAATCGTCTGGCAGGTCAAGAAACTGTATAATGCTATCGATTATCAAAGCACGATGCGGCAGGGTACAGAACCGTTCCCTCGTTCACGCAAGATGTCCAGTGACAAAGGAATGAAGTTGACCTTTAGGTGTGTGCGACTATTTTTTTTCTTGTGTGTGACGTGTGTGTAATTGTCTGAACATCACTAATTTTTTTTGTTTGACGCTCAAGAAATGTCACGTTGCAATATCCGAGAATACAGCGTGATGCTGTCCGAGACGTCTCGCTCGAGATCCTCCCAGGCCAACTCGTCCTCGTCGTCGGCGAGAACGGGAGCGGCAAATCATCGATGGTCAAACTTATGACACGACTCTTCGATCCATCTGCTGGGACGATCCTCGTCGATGACCTTCCCCTCCCCGAATACGACGCAGACCAACTTCGCTCGGCCATGGCAGTTCAATCTCAGTCTCCGGTCGTGTATCCGATCACCATCAGAGAAAATATTTGTGCCGGTTTACCTCCCAGGTTCGACATTGAAGAAGATCAGGTGGAGGAAGCTGCGAGGAGAGGTGGATGTTCTGATTGGATATCGAGGCTCAGCGAGGGTTACGAGACGAAGCTCGTACCTTCGTTTGATACCAATAAAGGATGGAGGACTGGGGTGTTTGGTCACCCGACTGCAGAATTGTTGAACGAGTATGAGAAACACGCGGGACATAGGGTGGCTATCTCAGGTGAGTGATAGGGGATGGAATGCATGGGGGTGTTGACGTTGACATGACACTCTATCCTTTAGGCGGTGAACAACAACGCCTTGCTGCGTAGGTCTTTTTTTTTTTACTTGCAACGTGCATGCTTTATCATTGATCGATTCGATTCCCAACAGGTCACGTTTGTTCATGCGGCTGAACAATGGAAAGACGAGACTGGTCGTGGTCGATGAGGCGACATCTGCCTTGGATCCTATCGCTGAAAGTAATATCCTCCAAGAACTCCTTAAACAAGAACTTCGTGCGGGGAAGACGATGATTTTCGTTACGCATCGATTCCGTCACCTGGCTGAGCTTGCGGATCAGATATTGTACGTCTTTTCGTTCCCCCCTCCCCCTCAGTCGCCCTCACTGATTGCGGCATGCGCTCGCCTTTGTAATTCATCGTTGACCTCGTTCCTAGGTGTATGAAGGATGGAGGTGTGATCGAGCAAGGAACACATGCTGAGCTCCTCAAGGCACATGGAGTTTACGCGAAGATGTACGATGCCTTGACTCGTGATGTCGAACCACCTTTGTCTCCTGCCCTTCCCTCTCCTATCTCGGCTCCCCCCCGTCCCTCTCCAATCGCCGCCTCGGAATCTGAAACTTCTTGTCTTTAGTTTCGACCCTGGCTCTTTCGTACTGTCCTCGAACGCCTGTTATCGTGCTCGCTCCCGTTTTATTGGTAAGTTATCGCTAGTTGATTCACTTGTGATGTCTCATCCTCATTGTTGGCGGTTTCTTTTGCAGCCCCGACGTTTCTCCTTTTCCTTTCGCACCCGTTTCTACTTCCAATCTGTCGTTATATGTTATCTCTATTTGAATTCAACTATCGTATCCATCCTTTCAATTCATGCACTCACCCTTGGAATGATCTTCCTTCGTTGTCCTCATTTCCATTTCCCGCCCGTCTCTTCTTCACTCTCTTTTTTTGACTCCCCCCTGTAAATCGTTCCCGACTGCCTCTTGAGGATTCGCGTCGCGCAATTTCCGACTCGGTCTCTTGAGCGCAATGTGGACGCAGTCGTTTCGAATCCTCTCTCAGGCTTCTCTCCTCTTTTTCTTTTTTATACCTCCCATGTTTTTACCTCCCATGTTTAAAGTAATACATATATACTAAACTCAAGTTTGAACACCGATGACGCAGTGTGGACCGACGACGCCCACCCATGTACCCACACTACTACGCACCACGGCAACAGACCCCTGAGTCAGTTGATCCATCCTGATCGATGATCGATGATCCCCCAGGCAGGCAGAACGCGCATACTGACTAAGTACCGAGTGTACTAGTATACAGTGTTACTCGACCAGATAGATGGTGACGTCGAGCGAGGATTGAAAACCTTTGACTCCTCACTGGCATGGATACCCTTGAGCTATATAATTGGGGTACTTGCTCGCGCACTCGTTCAATTACGAACCGTTTTTTTATTTATTTTTTACTCTAAATCGAACATCGGACGTGGTTCACTTTTTTCGTCATTATTTCCATGTTCAAACAATTGAACCACCCTATTCCGAGTCGGAAGAGATAATAAAACGTCCATTCGATCAGCTAAATTCGTATATGGTAGCCACACTTGCGAGATAGAAAAAGAGTGATGAGTGAGTGATGAAAAGGGGAAAAAACAGGGCGAAGGAGCGAGGGAGGGAGCGAATTCCATGAAGATGCACGAAACGAGATGTGATGAGACCGTGACTGTTGAAAAAAATGGAAAATCGAGAATGAATGAATGAAAAAGACAGATACACAAAAAAAAACATCAAACGGGGTCATAAACATGGTCGTCGCATGGCACATGAGGTTTGGAGGGGGAGATCACGAAGACGCCCGCCGGGGGGGGGGAAATGGGACGAATGAAAAAAAGTCCGAGGGTATCCCAAACAACCACACTCAATCAAGCAACTCGAACCTCCTCCTCTTCTCCTCTCTCATCTCCCCACCCTCATCTTCCAACCCCCGTTTCTCAGAACCACCGATACCCACCCCCACGCCAACGTCCACATTGACATCGACATTGACACCCACATCCACATCCACATCCACGTCAAGCCCAACATCAACTCCCCCAAACCCAAACGTGAACCCCTCGGGAACACCAACGCCCATCAAATTCTCACTACCGACCAAGTCTTTAAGAATCGCTTGATATCGTTCGTCCGAAAGACCCATCCCCGCTAATGGATTGATCCGTCCATCGTAATCATAACTCGGCATCGTCGACGTGGAGGCTGAGGCGGAAGTGGAGGTAGAGGCACCAACAGAGAGCGTCGCGTTGATTCCATCATCCGAAAGCGGTGGTGGTCCACCTATCGAACGCGGGAGTTTCGACATTTGTTGAATCACTTTGAGATGCATCAGATGTTTCTGTTTTTTTTTTTTTCCATGACCCCAAAATATATCAGAGAGACGAAAAAAAAAAACGAAAACGAAAACGCTCACCTCGAGCATGTCCAACAACCCCTCCTTCGTAAACGGTTTAGGCAATATATCGTTCATCCCAGACGAATAATACGTCATGATCTCGCTCGGTTTCGAATTACTCGTCATCGAAATGATAGGCGTCATATGATCAAACTGGCGAATCAACGATGTTGCTGATATCCCATCCATCTTGGGCATCACGATGTCCTACACCCCAACACCCCAACGTCAGTTAACGAACACCCAAACGTCGACGACGACGAAACGCACCATCAACACCAAATCATACTTTTCCAAATTCATCTTCGTCACCGCACCAACCCCATCGACTGCAACATCGATCGCACATCCAAACACCTGCAAAAACTTACTACTCAACCTCCTACTGACCGCATCATCATCGACGAGTAACACCCTCGGTGGTACCGCCCATCCAGGTACGAACGTCGATCGTCTGACTCGCAACTTTCGATGATGTGATCTCGTGCCCGTGTTCGTGGACGTAGAGGAAGTAGAGGGGGAAGGTGAACCGGTGGATGGGTTCGTAGGCGTCGGTTGGACGACTTCTTCAGGTCCTGGACTTTCTTCTTTATCGTATCCTTCTTCTTCCCCACCTACTGCTTCCCCACCGCTCGTTCCTGGGCCCGTACTAGGCCCAGCTCCCCCTCCACCTCCTTCGTCCCCCGGAAACGTCCAATTCCCATTCACATCCTCGACACTACTCCGAGGTAACAAATGTCCCAACGTGAACACCTGCAATCCTTCATGAGCATGTTGCGAAGGCGGCTCCCACATCTCAGGCGGGAGTATGAACGGTTCATCCCCACCACCACCACTCGTACTCAGTTCATGCATCTGAGATATCCGTGAGAGCGCGTCCCTTGACGAACTCGCATTCACATCAGACGATGAAGATGACCGAGACGTCGTCGAACCAAACGACAGACCACTCCCAGCACGTCGGGACATCTCGTTCATCTGCACGAGACTCGCACGTGCAATCGCGTTCGGATGCTCACCGAGTCTCAGGACCCGTTGTGCTTCCTGCGCAGGTAAAAATTGCACCTGCTGACTCTGACTCGGGCCCTGACTCGGGCCCTGATTTTTCACTTGATTCTGTGCCCCTCCCAAAGCTTGAAGCAACGATGAGGACGAGGACGATGGTGCAGGTGGTGGTGCAGTTGGGAGGACTGATATCGGTTGTAGAAACGGACTCGGTTGGGGTTGGACATTGGCGAAAAGTGAGGCCGTCGTGGAAGCTGCAGTTCCTGATGCAAAGAGAGAAGGTGGAGGATGTGTGCTGGGAGTCATGCTATGGGTGATATTGGGTGCGGATGGCATCACGGGCGTTTTAGGTGCTCCTTGTGATTGGAGTTGAGCTATCGATGAGGGGCCTGCCATGGAAGAGGGTCCAGCTGTCGACGAGGCAGCTCCATCTCTGGGTTTGGCTAGAAAGATAGGATGATCAGTACATGCGGGACAAATGAGATCCGAGAGGTAACAGGACCACAAGATCAGGCTCAGTGTGTGCATCCCAAACTGTACGTCCAATGTAACCCATCAAGGAAATACCAGCACGACGGCCCACCATCCAAGCCAAAAGCACACGAACCAATCCCACCGGTTCCTCGCGCAAGCCGTTCACGGACAAAAACACACTACCAACGCCCACAAGCACCCACGGGCCACCAGCCACCGGCTCGCGATTGAGATCAGCGATCAGTGCCTGGACCCTGAACGCTTGAGCGGTGATGAGTGAGTTCGCCAGAGTGCGATCGGTGGGGGCGATGGTACGCCTACCAGCCCGGCTCCCGGAAACCCCACTACGACAATCAAGCCACCCATAGCGACAACGCGATGTAGAGTCCCGCAAAAAAAGGACCCGAAGAAGGACCACACTCTAGTAAAACCGGACTCACCCTCAGCACCCAAAAAATACTGAATCAATCCTTGCATCAACGCGTCCTGTTGTGCCATGTTCTTCTGGAAATTCACCATTTCCCCTAGAACGTCCCGATAGCCCCTCTCGAGCCCTCGTATTCGGTCCTCTGAGCGCCCAACCTGGGCGCGGTACGCTTCGTTCTGAGCCTGCAGAGAGCCATTTTGCTGCTGCAACGCCGAGACTGTGTTTTGAAGACTGGTCGACATCGTCTGGAGCGCAGCCGTCTGCGCATGAAGGCTGTTCGTTTGTGACTGAAGCGTGTTCGTCTGAGATTGAAGACTTGTCGTTTGGTTTTGGAGTGCACCCGTATGTGAAGCGAGCGTCGTCGTTTGAGCATGCAATGCCTCCACATCACTTATACCAGGACCTGGTGAACCTGACGAGTCTGCACGAATGGACGAAGAGGGGACGCCATTGGGCACCGGTTTACGAGCAGTGGGAACTTTCCGCTTTATGTTTTCGAGTGCGTCACGTCTGTCGGCATGAAAGTCTGGATGACGGAACGTCCAAGAGTGTTCGCCAAACTGTGTATCGTCGGTGTTTTTTACCTGTGGAGATTTGGTCAGCGTTGGCGAGGACGCGAGTGATAAAGTTAAGCGCCGAAGAGCGGGAACGCCGGGCCGGCGGATGCTACCTTCCCATGGTCGGCGTAGCTCCGAAGAAGCAGCCCCAAAGAATGCATCGTGTTGCAAGGTCCCCCTTGGGGCCACCCCCAAAAAAAGGGGGAGCCGGGGATCACCCAAGGACGCCACTCGAGGGAGAAAGAAGCGCGGTCAACGCAGCCGATCTCGCCCCGTTTGCGCGTTACGATTATCGGTCGTGAGAGATGATGAAAAGAAGATTCCGAAAGAACGGCAGGTAGGATCACCATCGAGACGATCAGCTCACCTTGTGAAAGTCATACTTGTTTAATTGACGAACGAACGATGCGAAATTGGAGTGTTTGAACATCCGGGGGAGAATCGATTTGGTAAACTCGTTCATGTCCTAGAAATGAGGCGATACGATCGTTAGACATCCGCTCTCGATCGCATTGAACGCGGTAAACATAATACGCCGCGATCCACGATGGCTGACGAGGATAAACGAGTGGCGCCTACCTTTACGACGAAACAGTCGCCACTTGGTCCCCACGAGACGACGTGGGCAAAGGACTGATCCTCGAGCATCCTGATGAGCGATCGTAAGATGGGATCCATATCGAAGGGGGGGTAGAGACGCACTTGTATAATTTCTTTACAAAGTCGCACGTCGCGGGCATGTTATCGTCGCCATCTTTCGACGAGGCCTGTGGTGGAGGTGGGGGAGGCTGTTCGCGCTTCATCTGCCTGGGCTCTGCGGACCTCGAACCGGGATGGTGATAGGACGATTCGTGATGTTGCTGGATGTTTTGTGAGTGATGGAGCGAGCTTGGTGCGGGGAGTACGTCATCGCGTGAATTGGATGTACGGTGGATGGAGACGGGCCATGGAAGCGAGGAGGGGGGCGGGGAAGGGTGGCGGTGACCGTAGGGAGACATTCGGGCGGAGGGCGAGCTGAGTGGGGGTAGGGTATTGACATTTGAGCGAGAAGAGTTTACTGGAGGGAGATGAAGCTGAGAAGGAGGGGGGAGATGGGAGGAATGAAAGAGTTGTTGACGGACAGAGGAGTAAGGTGGGCCTTGAGATTGTTGATCCATTGGGTAAACGTATTTGGGGTAAAGCGGGAATGGGCGGGAAAGGGCTGGAACAGGGGAGAGAGGAAAAAGAGTTAGTAACGTTGAGGTTAATGGTGACCGCGCTCACGTTCACCTCACGTTCACCCCAAAGTTGGTCCAGAGAGGCTGAGGCAGCAGACAGACAGACAGAGCTGGGGCACGCACGAGCGCAAGCAATCAATTTATTAATCACGTTCACCTAAACCCAGCTCATCGCAAATAGCCGTAAACTCACGATCAAGAACTTCAAGTGGACCGCTCCGTTCCCATTCAGCCCTGCCCCAACGTTGTCTCTTCCCTATCGATAGCGTTCAAGGGTCGACGGCCAACAACCTCTCGGTGTGATCGACATTATCGAGCGGAACTATTTCCTCGACGGTCTGGACTGAGTCCACCTCCCAAACGTTAACTGCCTTTTCCCCTCTCGCTAAACGACAACACGGCGCCAGGAGAAAAACACGTTATCCTGGTCCAGGCCGCTCTCTTTCCTCGATCCCCCGGTCTAGACAACGTAGACATTCAATCTATTCGGAACCGCTCACTACACTGCTTGTCTCTGTGTTTCTCAATCGAATTGCAGAGTAGCCACGTTCCGTCCGTACACGTCTTGTTATCGCAGTCCTTTACGTTGTGTTGCTCCGGGATGCAATGATAACTGATTCATGTTAATGTGCATCGAGCTTGGCATACTCGTCTGCCCGATGTCGGGTTTGCAATCGCGCAAATTCAAAGTTCGCCGTCGACAAAGTTAACCACACCGAGATGTAGCACAAACAAGTTTCTATGCATGTATGCGCTAGTCTTCGATGGTTTTCTTTGCTCGTCGTCGTTTGCATTCGAGGCGGCCGTAATTGGTGGCTGTGATGGCACTCCCGCGGGAACCCGAAAGTCGCCTGAACCAAGTTGTAAATTTCGCGTCCAAGCGTGTTTGTCTCTTCACTTCCCTCCTCTTGCAGCAATGGCTTCCCTCGCCCGGTTACGCCCTTCCATCGTTCGTCGCATCGTATGTAGACCCGCTCTCTGCTCGCAACGAAACTCACCTTTCCCGCCTTTTTTTTAGCCCACTTTTGCGCGCACAATCACGACCTCGGCAGATACGACCCAGCTGCAGGGATCCGTCACCGACCCATCTCAACCATTCACTGTCAAGCTCCACGAAGACTCCTTCCGGTCTTACAGATGTGACACTCCTTCGCTCGAGGTCCAAGTTCAAAAGGACGAGCTTCTCAAAATGTACAAAGACATGCAGACCATGCGCCGCATGGAAATGGCTTCGGACGCTCTCTACAAGGCCAAACTCATCCGTGGTTTCTGCCATCTCGCTATTGGTCAGGTGGGTTTGCATTCTCGCATGATATGGTCACGCCATGTGGCCGTCCTCGTTTCGTCGCTGACCGGTGTTCATGCTCCTTAGGAAGCGATTTCAGTTGGTCTCGAATACGGTATCACTCCTCAAGACCGTGTCATTACCGCCTACCGGTGTCACCCTTTCGCAGTCATGCGCGGCGGTACCATCAAGGGTGTCATCGCTGAACTCCTCGGTCGTCGGGACGGCATGTCCCAAGGAAAGGGTGGTTCCATGCACATCTTCACTCCCTCGTTCTTTGGGGGTAACGGTATCGTCGGTGCCCAAGTACCCATCGGCGCTGGTATCGCGTTCGCTCAAAAATACCTCGGCAAGAAGACGGCCACGTTTGCGATGTACGGTGATGGTGCAAGTAACCAGGGTCAGGTATTCGAGGCGTTCAACATGGTACGTCCTCTTTCGCTGCCGTGGTGGTGGTGGTGTTCTTATCACTGATACATGCGCTATAGGCAAAACTCTGGGACCTCCCATGCGTCTTCGTCTGTGAAAACAACAAGTATGGAATGGGCACATCTGCTGAGCGCAGTTCGTCCAACACGGAGTACTTCACTCGTGGCGACAAGATTCCCGGTCTCCAGGTACTGTTCCCATTCCCTCCTCTCTACCACTCAACACACTCTGACTCGTGCAGGTGAACGGTATGGACATCATCGCTTCCAAGCATGCCGTCCAGTTCGCACGAAACTGGGTCACCGAAGGCAACGGTCCTCTCCTCATGGAGTTCGTCACCTACCGATACGGTGGTCACTCGTCAGTCATCTTTTTTTTCTTCCCCCACCTCACTCGCATCATCACTGACCTCGCCCCATCACGTTCATATAGCATGTCTGATCCTGGTACGACCTACCGTACGCGTGAAGAAGTTCAACGTATGCGTAGCACTCAAGATCCCATCCGTGGACTTCAACGTTACATTGAAGAATGGGGTCTCGCTACCGAACAAGAACTCAAGGTGCGTTTCTTTATCCTCCTTACGTCTCACACGATCCCTCCTCTCACCTTGTCGTCGTCGTTTTTTGTGAATTAGCAATTCGACAAGGAAGCAAAGGCAGAAGTCGATCAAGCCGTCGAGGAAGCCAAACAATCGCCTGAACCTCTTCCAAAGGATCTTTGGACGGACGTTTATTACAAGGGTACGGAACCACCTTTGATGCGTGGTCGGGAGCGTGAGGAGGTATGTCATCATCGTTGGTTTTTTTTTGGGGGGATAGCTGAATTGATTTTTTGCGAAATCAAGGTTCATTACTATTGAGCGATGTGTGGGGAGGGGAGAGGAGGTTCGCTGCTGTAGACCCAGTCGACGTACGTGACATGTGGGCATGGATAGCATTGCGTACTACGGGAGAGGGATATGATGAGGAAGCGTTTTTATCGTACCTTTAGATACAGGCGATTCTCGCTTTATCATTTGTTTTTTTCTTTCTTTTGTGCAGGGTGTTTTGTCCATCGACGTCATCGCTCGCACCGATAAACGATTGACTTCCCGGCAATGAGTCGTACGCGGTGTGACAGCAATAATGTCGATAATATCTTGGTACAACACCTACCGTACATTTGAGAACTTGGTATCGAAAATCTGCTCTGCGCAAAGAAATACAAGTTACAAGCACAAAGTTCGAAGTCACACAAGATAATTTAAAGTATAAAATGGACCGGCGTTAACGGCCTACGCCATAAAGCGAACCCCCAGGATGTCCTACTAGGTAGTAGATCTAGAGAAAGCTTTTCGCTACTCCTCGTCCGTCGTCGTTAAAAACGACTCGAGCAAGACCCTTGCCTTGAGTACCATCATCTTCTGCTTCTTCCCCTTCTCCCATAGCGTTCCCGTTGGTATCTGCTTCATCAGTCCTAACTGAGTCGCACACAACACCGACGCTTTTCGTATCTCTTCAACTCGATCGCCACTGCCACTACCCGGCGGTGTGTCGTCTTCCATCTGCTTCCCCTCAAACTTCTCACCAGGTCGAACCACAAACACCTCAAAGTCGCTCGATATCACTTCACCGAATAACCTGTTGAGGCGTCCTGCAAGCGACACTAGCGAGAACACTTTGTTTTCGAATTTGGATGCCACCTTGGATGTGATGTCGACTCGAGAAGCGGTGCAGCCTGCCGCTACTACGATATCAGAAAGCCCGACAAGGATATCCCTCACGAGGACGTATGGGTCGGTGACACAAGTGTGATGAGCGATGTGAACGCGCGTGAGGGAACGCCAAAGTCCAGAAATGACTTGCGGTTCTGTCAAAACCATCGTTTTTTTGTTACCCCGGTCAGTGACATGTTTGGTTGTTACACAAGTGAGCGGGATATTATTATTTTGAATCACTGACCTGCTCTACGTAATCTCTGATAGATATCGTTGAGGAAAGTGTTCTGTCCTGGTTCGATGGTCCATGAAGATGCAGTCTCGTATAGGGCAGACGTGAGGAAGGCTTGAAACGCGATTTCGAGGAACATGGGAATATCCTCTGGTGTGATCGTCCCAAAGGATTGCACCAAAGCTTGACCGATGGATGCTTCCGCCTTCCGCCTAGCAGAGATCTGCTCCTCCGTCGGGTTCGTCGTGAGTACGTTCTTAAACACGAATTCTTGCATCAAGCAGTCTACCATATACGCAGTTTCCTGCTGCACCTCCGCATTCAATCTCTGCAAAGCTCGGATGATATCCGAGTCCGAGGATTTATCTGCGGAATGGAAAAAGTCGTTCGTACGTTCGAGGTCTCTTGATTGTGCATCACAACGCTTTTGGAGCTCAATGACTCGAGAACGGGATGTGGCGAGGTCGTGTTGGAGTTTCTCGATTTCCTCGGTGGGGATGGGTGAGGACGTAGTGGTTTGCGATGCTTTCTTGGCCGGACGATCGGCTCCGAATTTGGGTATGGTCCTTGAAAATTCTTCGTCTCTAGGTTGTGTCGTCATTGATCGGGAGAGCTCGTCGGGCGATGTTAGCGATGGTATCGATTTGGGTGCCTCGGAATGGGTACGTTTATAGCGAGTGATCGTGGCAGTAAAGGGCGTTCGAGTCCGGTTCTTCTTCCGCAGCTTGCCTGTGCCTGTGCCTGTACTGGGTGTTTCACGCCGCGGGACATCCCTCCTCTCGTCGAGTCCTCCAAGATCGGTGGAAGACGGGAACGATGGGGACTATTTCGGGGGGGGGGGGGGGGGGGGGGAAACTGGGGGGTTGAACAAAACCCCCAGATTCATCTCCTTTTGTGTACCCGCCACCGGCCCTCCCGATT
>JBBPLD010000127.1:0-50521 GCA_038089555.1 Chalciporus chontae | reverse complement strand
AGTAGTTAATTCTCACGCTACATGTATATAACATTCAGACTCAGCTCGTCTGAGTTCTAATCGATCTTTAACCCGAACCACTACGTTCCACGTTTAAGTCACCATCTAGGTAAGTTCACCAGTAGTCAATACTCTACTTTTGAGTACTCTCAACAAGGAGCATCCAAACTCTGGAGGGTGGAACCCGGATTGAAGTTAAAGAGGTCAGAAGGTGTGAGTGGTGGTGTGATGAAGACATGTGTTGTGCACCTCTGCTCTGCAGCCTGTGCGGTCGGTTCGATGTCAGTCGTATCCATCGCAAAATTGGGCGTCTGCTCAGACCCATCAGGCTCTGCTAAATATTAAACACACAACACTCACCATTAAGAATGCGATATCTTTACCCAAACGGGCATGAGCAATCTTGTTTAGAAAAAGCCTGTTTCGGACACTGTCGATCTCTTGTATAATGTCGTCTTCACTGGCATTGGGTCTTCGACTGCAATGCTGAGTATAAGTCGAAATGTACTACCGCAATTACAATGGTCAGCAAGGACAGATTGAAAGTAGAAGTACCATACCATATCGCCCTTGCTATGGGCTAAAAGGTAAGTGGCATCGCAGGACTCCACCTCAGCCCCTGTCAAAATGCAGCCCCCATCCCGCCTTTCAACGGCTTCGCGAAATTGAACTATCCGAGTTGTTGCCACGCTAGGCTCGGAAGGAATGCTTGTTGGCGTAACATCAGGATCAACTGGAAACATTCTTCCCTTTTCCTCATTGCTGGTGTGATAGTACAGATTGGTGAATTCAGCGCCGGGTAGAGCAGCATTATAGTCCACAAGATTGGATGGATCTGGACTGGTAGAAAGGACGCCTTCTGCTCCAATGACGACACCGATAGCGTAGCGGATCCATTTGTATGGCCTTTGCGAGAAGTTGAGTGCGTTGAGTTTCTCAATCGGGAGGTTGAGGCAGTGGACCCAATGCCAGTTATCAGGATCAATGTCAAGGTCGGCGCCGAGTGCGACAGTGCGAGGTAAGGAGGCGTAGACGTTGATATGAGCCATGAGTATGGTGGATAGGAGAGACGCAGAAAGCAACCGCGCCCTTTCCTATTGCGGAAATTGCCGAGGCGTCGCCGGAGACCCCTGCCATGAGCGCGCGTCGCGTTTCTGAGCTCGTCTCTCGTCCAGTCGGCGTCGGGAGCATTCGAAAAAAATTGTGATTATATACTGTAGATAGGTGGAATACACTCAATCTATTTTTCGAGCCACAAAAATTGTGTTTCCGAGCGTGTAGAAATAAATCACTGCTGACGAAGTGGCAGGCAAACCATTCGTTAGCGAACGCAATTGGGCCCGAGGGGCGATTCAGCGTGTCCCAGCAAAAAGCGAGGCATCTGTTGAGAGACGGACGGTAAGTTCAGAGACGCCATCTGTGTTGGCAGAAGCTTTCCAGAGGTGGCTCTCCTGTTGGAGACTGACCCGAGTGAAGTATATGATCGCGCCTGAAGCCAAAGACGTGTTGCGAACCAGACAAACATGTTGACGACCACCTGAGAGGACTTTCTGATGCTAACGAAGGAATGGCACCTATAGGTGATACTGGCATTTGGAAGAGCGATCGGAGGTCACTTTTTCGGAGAATTTCACCGCGAGGGAGGAGCATACACATCTAACCTCGCTCGTTGTTCCCAACCGAGACTGCGACGTATGGGAGGCTCTTTGACTTTTCGACGCCCGAGATGCGAGTTAACGATGGTATTTCAAGTTGTCGGGACTCGGGAGAAGAGCGAAAGATGTGGGAATCACCTTCCAAATCGAGGACCCCCCGTCTCGACCTCGACAAGCGAGTTCAATTATGTTGATCAAGCAATGCTTGGAGTCGACGTCCTCGTACTATTCGGCGGCTCAAGATATCCTGGTTTGATTTTGCTGGAGAGTATCCCCAAAATTCTTCTGGTGTACAGCGCAGAACGCGAGGTGCAGGCTTTTCCGGTATAGCTACCTTTGTTATGTAAATATTGTAAATTCGAATCTTGGTTGGACGAGTGATATGAGCTTGGTTGGTGACCGCGAAGCCTACGGCACTAGAAGAACACGAGGTGAGCATGGCTGTGTGAACTGATTGACACCGATAACGGGAGACGCGCACATAGTAGACGACCACAGTGCCTCACCCCCGATCTCTCCACTCTGGCTGTCTTGCAGCGATTCCTCGTTGGTGAGGATGAAAAGGGGTACGTACGATTTGTTAGAATGCGAGGAGCTGGCATGTGTTAACGATCATCCAACCACTTCGGTGCACAAGTGATCAAGTCTCCAGGTGTGGGCGTCGTACGCGGAGTCGCATTGACTCCCGATGCTCGACACGTTGTTGGCGGTGGTACTGAGTACCAGTTGCGGTGGTGGAATGTCGAGGACGGCACGCAAGTCGGGCCACCGATGCAAACAAATGGTATGGTCCACTGCACTGTCGTATCAAAGGACGGGCGGTGGTTGGTGACCGGAGATAGAAGCAGCAAGATGATTGTATGGGACGCAGAAACACACGATCAAGTTTGGGTGTTAAAAGAACATACTCGTGAGGTAGTTGCGGTGGATATCACAGAGGATTCGACGCGAATTGCTTCAGGTTCGTTTGATCAGACTGTTCAAATTTTCAGTCTAGCGACACGTCGTCGACTCCTTCCACCGCTCCAACACCAGTCTTCCATCGCAGGAGTCAAGTTTTCGCCAAGTGGTGATCGAATCGCAACAGCCACAAAACACAGCTCCGCTGTCCGTATCTACGATGCACACACCGGGGACGTGTTGTTCGACATCCCAGTGAGGGTCTGCGCTGGCTACGCACTCACTCCCCTCGCTTGGTCTCGTGATAGCGAACGACTTTTCGCTGCTGCAGGTGGCAAAATCACCTGCTTCGACAAATCCACATCCTCGCACACAGAATGGTCGATACACAATAGCGATTTAGGAACATCCATTGTCACCGATGGCAGAGTCATTGCTTGCTCTGCTGGAAAATCAGTGTCGCTCTGGGATATCAACTCCCACGAAAGAATTGGCTCTATGATTGACCATCCCACCTCCATAGTATGCTCCATCACTCTCTCATTGGATGGGAGGTTTCTCGTCTGCGGACATCTCGGGGAAATCTTAGTTCACGACCTGAAGTATATCCTTCCCCGACGGTATCGAAGCGATTATGTGCGTGCGTGCCCTCGTGACTTTTCTGCCTCTAACGATACATGCAACTGCCTCTCGTTTCCATGTTGCAGTGTGAGATTCCCCTCTTGGAGATAGATGGCGATGCACTCCAAATGTGGACACAAGGCGATCCCACGAATACTGAGTCGATGCTATCGGATGAGATTGCGAAATACTTGAGCCCAGACCATCACACGCTCGCCAACCGCGCTTTAATACGCGCACAATTGACACAATGGACCACGGCGATGGAAGACGCGAAACAGGTAATATCATATAGTCTTTTTCTGTTTTCTCGTGCTTATACGTGTCCACGCGCAGTCTCTCCTGGTAAAACTGTCATCGATCGGTCATATCGCCATGGCCGTCGCGCTTGCCGGTCAAGGCGATGAAGAGGACGCTCTGCGTGAATTCGACCTCTCGTTCCGCGACGGTGATCCAAAAGACATCAAGTTCCTATTGTTGTTGAAGGTAAGCGTGCGACAACCGGGATGAAGATGTTCGTTTTAATTGAGTTCCGTCACGCTCAGTCCATTCTCCTGTTTACACTCGGGAAACATAAAGACGCAATATCGCGAGTGAATGACCTCATCACAGGTTCAAAGGACGATGACACGTACTGCTTCATGCAGGTATGTAAATCGCTTCATCCCGCACCATGACCTTCCCTGATGCATCCAAAGGTGCTCGGTAACATGTACCTCAAGAAAGGAGAGTATCAGTGTGCAATCGAGGCCTTCGAGCGTGCCATGCCCATCGCCCCCGCCAATAAAATATGTCCCCCATTAACGACAATTTCATTAGTGAGTCTTCTCTCCCAACCATATGCCAGCCTGTCTTGACTTGCATGATAGATATTTGGTTGGAGTTTCGAGGGGCTGGACATCGTCGTCCAGCGCCATCTTTGCGAATCCCTCCACTCAGAAGGACACGTGAAAGAAGCCGCAGAAGCTCTTCTGAATATGGTTGAGTCGTCAGGAGATGAGATTCAAACCAGCAAGGTAACCACAGATTGGGTCGCAGGTGTGTTTTGAGTCATTAGTAATCGGTTATCTGATAAGAGCAACGACGGTCACTGTTAGCCTTCACGGCCAAGTGTGCTGCGTCGCTCGAAAGTCTCGGTGATGCGGCCGTTGACTGTGTAAATCACGAGGATGCCATCAAGCAGTACAACACTGCACTCTCGCTCAATCCCATCAATCCCGTGAACCTGCTTATCAAGCGCAGCAAGGCCAGGACAGCCATTGCATTGTGGGACGACGCGCTCAGCGATGCGAACAAGGTAGCTTTATCATCCTTCATGAAGTTCATGGTCATTATAATGTATATGCAGGCGATCGAGGTAGACCCTTCCAACCACTTGGCCTACGAATGCCAATATGTCGCCCTCCATGGCGCGACACGATACGACAAAGCCATCGAAGCATTTGGAAAAATGGTTTCCCTCATCGAACGATCCGACGATTCGTCGATCCATGGTGAGTGTCCCGCGTGCTCGTTTCGAAGTCGCGAGTTGGACTGTTGGATTACAGAACCACAGAGAAGCTATGTTTCTCCATCACAGACGATTGCAAAGATCGAGGAGATTGCAGGTTTGATCGTCAAGAGTTCCCCTCTCATCCTCATCGACGTTCAAACTGGTCGTCTCTGCGACGCTGCCGAGCGCGTGATGATATTTAGGTCGGATCCTGTGTTTCAAGAGCTCATATCCTCCATGGTGAAGAAAGTAGACGAAGATCACGTCCTGCGAGTGGTCACGAAATTCTTCGGATATGCCATGTTCTCCCATGTTTGGGAGGGGAAAGAGCCGAGTTACCAAGAAGTCAATCTAGTGCAGTCAGTGCACGATCTGCCGAAGACGCACATGAACGCCAAGCTCTGCAGGGTGTGTGAGGAGGCCGGCAAACTCGGACATCGCTTCCTCTGGTCGGACACGTGTTGCATTGACAAGACCACGAGCGCGATCCTGAACCAGTCCCTGACGTCGATGTACAGCTGGTATGCTGGAGCGGTGATCACGATCGTTTTCTTGGCGGGTGTGGTCTCCCCGTCGAAGCTTGGTGACCTCGCGAATAGCAAATGGATGACACGAGCGTGGACCCTGCAAGAACTGCTCTCCCCGAAAACCATCCGTTTCTACGATTCTGAATGGAACCCCTATCTTGGCGACACTCGTCTTAATCACAAAGAGTCACCTGAAATCATGCAGGAACTTGCAGATGCTTTCCGAATCCCACGCGATACCATCGTCACGTTCAGCCCAGACGACTTGAGCATCCGCGACAAGCTTCGGCTGGCATCGAGTCGCAATGCAATGGTCGAGGAAGACATCGCATATTCACTCATCGGTATCTTCAAAAGCGATATCCGTCCTCACTACGGTGAACGGGAGGCTGCGCTCGGTCACCTTCTTGAGGAAATCGTCGCTCGATCGGGTGAGGTGACTACCCTCGCGTGGACTGGCGCATCGTCGTCGTACAACAGCTGTCTTCCATCCACACTCTCCGTTTATAGCCAGACCCCTTTCACATCACCAACTCTTGACCCAAGTGAATTGGAGACACGTTCCGCCGAACTAAGGAACAAGTTGCCAAGAGAGGAAGCGATGATGATTTATGAACGTGTTGCACATCTCCCCACGGCTCGCTTCGCAAACCGGCGCCTTCATCTTCCATGCATCATTTTCCGTGTCCGAAAGCTTGGTATACAGGACCATGGGACCGACCGGGGGGATCACTATCGGGTGAAGGTATCTGGGCTAGGCTTCGTTGACATCACGACGACAGACGTGCTGCCACTGACCGAGCCTCGGCGGCTCATGTTGGTATATCCCTGGATCAGCTATATCAGAGGACCTCGCACTGGCGTTATCTCGGGTGACGATTCGGACTCGGATACCGACTCGGAGTCGGACAATGATGGGGTGACAGGTGGGGGGTCAGAGACGTCTGCGCCAATGACCGCTGTCCCTGTTGCACAGGAAGATAAATATACCCGGGCATTGAAATCGATCGTTCGCCTTGGTCAGCCGTTTAACGCGCTGTTGCTTCTACATCAGCCTGGTGGGGAGTACAAAAGGGTGGCCACGGAGAGTGAGATTGTAGTCCAAGGTCTTGGATCTGATGTCAAGGCGTTGAAGGACATCCGTGCGGAGGTGTTGGAGATCCTGTGATGTTCGTGCGATCGTTATTCGCTTCTGAAGTCGGTCGCGCTGTGTCATTAGATCGTTTGTTTTGCTTAGTTTCCTCCTTTCTGGGGTTCGTTCATACCTATCATACTCTGCATGTTTACGCTGTCTCATCTTTCGGTTTAACTGCACCATTACCTAGGTAACTCGCATTGACTGTGCATGTCTATCCCTAGTTCCTTTTGTCTCTCCTCTTTCACCATATTTCTCTTCACATCTTTTTGGTTACTTACCTCTCACACTCCGAATTGGAAGCTTTCTAGCTGGAGAGTTTGAAGTGCTTCAGCGGGATAAACACATCACCTAGCTCTATGCTCCCACATTTTCGTCACACAAGTTTTGTGACTAGAAGTTATCAGCACGATGAGACCACCGACGAGTCCACGAGCTAGTTAAACATTAACACTGTACACAGATCACATCAATGCCTTTCGTCACCGTCGTAATCGTATGTATGTCAGTGGAATAGAAAAGACCCTGAGATGCTCGCTCTTCTTTAAGCCACCCCTTCTCGAACCCACGGAACTTTTTCTAGTCGAGGTTGTTCTGTTCGCTTTCATCTCTCGTGGACGAGACCATGATGAGATGAACAGGGTTCGACGGATAGAACATCGTGAACTTGGGGACGATCAACGGCCTTATTCACCCAATATATGCCACAGAGAGAGTATCTGATGGGCGAGTATGTCAGGGTGGCGAAGAAAGTGCCCGGAAGGACGGCGTAGAGGATGTGGTGAATCGCTTGGCCCAGCCCATGGTGGCGATCGTCATGTTTACATCGACGGCGACAGCGCATCTACTTGCGACATGGTGAACTTGGGGAGTAATTTCGCAGACCGTCAACTGTAAGAAGCTGTATCTCGTATAACCCGTGAAAGTCACATCTTTAGGCTCGTTTGAGTGTCGAGGTTCGATTGACGCACAGGATACGGACAAACGAGGGAACTCACGACGCCGCTCATTGGGAGCGTCAAGTTCGCCTGCTGTTCAAGTGTTACAATGATATTGTCGTCGTACAGGGTTTCCTGCAGGCGGCCGACAATATTAGCTTGAGATGATGTTGACAACTGAGAAAATGTCACCTTCGTTGCATGCCACCTCGACATTCCATTGCGTCAGGTAGACAACAGACCCATTGGTGCCGGTAGAGGCCACTGGGACCAAAGTTGGTGATACGGAAACATTGGGGGCCGAGACTTGATAACAGTTGAGGTCTGCTATAAGGCCTTGCTGAAGCAACGTATAGTTGCGCTCGAATCCATGACCATGACTTTTGTCCTCACAGGGAAGTCAACACTCAAGTTGGATTGAACCAGCCCTCCAACAAAGGCGGGACCGGTATCGGTCTGCTGGACATGAGCCGATGAGCCGATCCACGAAGACGATACCACCTATCTGGTATAAGAATCCGTAGAATGGTAAAAAATAGTGAGGGTAGTACGGACCAGTTGAAATGTTGTACAGGACTCCATTAAAGCTGAGGATTCCTCGAAAGCACACTGCGCAGCGGTGATGCCGCTCAGAAGACCATCAGTATCGATAATCTCGACAGCGCTGTTAGAAGCTTTGAAGTGTCAGCAAAATAATTCAAGAGAACAGGACTGAGAACTACTGAGAGAGGCATTTCCGTTCACTACAAGTTGCTGACCGAGTTGCGACTCGAAGTAAGTACTGTTCAAGTTGAGGTCTAACTCCCATCCAACAGAGGTGATGTCATGTGTAACAATGGTCGGCGTCAGGAGAGTAGACCAACTAGTACGAGCGACTCAGATTGCGAAGGAAGATTGAGAAGACACCAACGCGTCTCGACACCATGAGTTTTGTCCACCCATACATGCTCAATGTGACGAGACTTGGCAAGACATGATGCAGATTTATCATGAAAGCCCCTCTAGCCAATGCAACTCCTCCGCTCAGTTTGATGAGCGAGATCGGGTTGTGCATGCGGTACCGCAAAGCCTCTTTGAAGGCAACGGTAAAGCACCTAAGGGACGTGTTCAGACCACCTAACAAACCAAACTTAAGTGAAGACGATTCGACGTGATTGGTTCAAATGCAAAATCGAACCGAGGAATCCGCATGAGAAGGCATAGCATGATCCTCGAATCACTCCGAGTAACTCACTACAGTAATCGGATAGGCGAGGATATGCACTGCGAGACTCCCAAAATGTCTGGAGTTTGAAAAGTCCAGCAGACGAGACTCCAGGAGATGGTACTAAATATTGAAGCTCAAAATAATTGCGGAAGAAAACGACGAATTTCACCTTCAACTGTGAAATTAAAACGCAAACTTAGTTTCTGGAAAATCAAACCCTCTCCGTATTGCTCCAGACGCACCTTGTGAACAGACGAAGGACGCGGTCGGAGAGTACTGGCATCCGTTGTCGATATTTTGTATATTACGTAATTTGTAAGTGGATATGGCCGATTCCTTCGCTGACCTGTGGGCGTCCTCAACCCCGACGAAACCAGCTGAACCACCAAAAAAACTTGGTGCAGCCGTACCAGCACATTCATATCCTCGACGACCACAACCAGATGCTTTCTCAATCCTTTCTGCATCACAACCACCCAACAGAACACCCGTAGCGAACGCCCGACCAACCGATCGGAATCCCAGACCACCCCAGTCGAATTCACGCGGAGGAGATGCATTTAGTTCACAACGCGCCAAAGTTTCCCAGAACAGTGTCCGGGTCCCGACGAAGGCAGACACGCATACATCCTTTTCCTTGTGGGATGGACTCGATTCACTTGCCCGGCCCACGTCGGTACGCGACGACTTTGATTTCGGGTTTGATAGCCTGCCAGCGCCGAAGCTGGCACTACAGGTCACGTCACCTGTGAACGCAGACTCGTTAGACGACGATTTGGGAATTTCTGAATTCTCTTCACCAGCGCAGTCCGAGTCACGATCTACGTCTGCCAACGCTAAGCTGGCGTCTGGATTGAAATCCACATCCCAGTGGGATCTCGACGATTTTGCGTCTTCAGAGAGTCGAAGACACCAACCTCATCGTCCATCTCGTTCTCTTACAGGTACGCCTGGGGACTTTGACTTTGGAGATCGCGAGGATGGACTGCTGGACGATGACTCTGACCCCGAGGGCACGTTCGGAATTCGGGATACGCCCGGTCCTAGTGGCCAACCCGACGATGATATACTGGGCGATCTAGGAAAGCCTGTAGTGCGTTCTATTCCCCTTGTCATGTATTCACGATCGACTCATATCGCGCATATATCCAACTTTTTACACTAATCATAGTCCCACTCACCTTCCCCAAATCCTTCCACCTCTACACGCACCAATGCTCGCCCACCACCGCGCGCGAGTGCCTCTTGCCGGGTCACTTCTACGCCCTCACCATAATTCCGAGTCGTTCCGATATAGCTACCTTTGTTATGTAAATATTGTAACTTCGAATCTTGGATGGTTGGACGAGTGATAAGTATGAGCTTGGTGACCGCGAAACGGCGCTAGAAGAACACGAGGTGAGTATGGCTGTGTGAACTGATTGACACCGATAACGGGAGACGTGCACAATCTCTCCACTCCGGCTGCCTCGCAAGGATTCCTCATTGGTGAGGATGTCAGCGACGAAGGGTACGTACGATTTGTTAGAATGCGAGAAACTGGCATATGTTAACGATCCTCCAATCATCTGGGTGCAAAGTGATCGAGTCTCCAGGTGTGGGCAGAATCTACGGACTCGCATTTATACCCGATGCTCGCCACGTTGTTGGCGGTGGTAGCGTTGTTGGCGGTGGTATTGGGTGGCAGTTGGGGCGGTGGAACGTCGAGGACGGGACGCAAGCTGGGCCACCAATGCAAATGAAGGGTGCCGATGTCCGCTGCGCTGCCATCGTGTCAAAAGACGGTCGGTGGTTAGTAACTGGAGATAGTCGAGGCAAAGGCAGCAAGATGATCATATGGGACACAGCAACACACGAACAAGTTTGGGTGTTCAAAGAACATACTCATGAGGTGACTGCAGTGGATATCACGCAGGATTCGACGCGAATTGCTTCAGGTTCGAATGATCAGACTGTTCAAATTTTCAGTCTAGCGACACGTCGTCGACTCCTTCCACCGCTCAAACACAACAATGCCGTCATTGGAGTCAAGTTTTCACCAAGTGGTGATCGAATCGCGACAGCCACGGACCGCGTTGGTGTCCGTATCTACGATGCACACACCGGAGACCTGTTGTTCGACTTCCCACTGAGGTTCGAATCATATAGCAACTACACTCCCCTCGCTTGGTCTCGTGATAGCAAGCGAGTCTACGTTGCTGCACATCGCAAAATCACCTGCTTCGACACATCCACATCCTCGCACACAGAATGGTCGATACCTCTCAGCACTACACATCCATCCATCGTCACCGATGGCAGAGTCATTGCTTACTCTACTGGAGACTTGGTGTCGTTCAGGGATATCAACACCCACGAACAAATTGGCCCTATCATCGACCATCCCGACTTCGTATACTCCATCACACTCTCATCCGATGGCAGGTTTCTCGCTTGCGGACACAACGGGAAAATCTCAGTTCACGACCTGAAGTATATCCTTCCCCGACGGTATCGAAGGGATTATGTGCGTGCTTGCCCTCGCGACCTTTCTGCCTCTAACGATACATGCAACCGCGGCTCGTTTGCATGTCGCAGTGTGAGATTCCGCTCTTGGATATACTAGTTGATAGCGATGTACTCCAAACGTGGACACAAGGCGATCCCACGAATACTGAGTCAATGCTATCGGAGGAGATTGCGAAATCCTCGAGCCCAGACCATCACACGCTCGCGAACCGCGCTTTCATACGTGCACAATTGAAACAATGGACCACAGCGATGGAAGATGCGAAACGGGTAATCTCAAATCACCTTTCGCTGTATTGATGTGCTTATAGATGTTCACGCACAGTCACTCCTGGTCAAACCCTCACCAGTCGGTCATATCGCAATGGCCATCGCGCTTGCCGGTCAAGGCGATGAAGAGGACGCTCTCCGTAAATTCGACCTCTCGTTCCGCGATGGTGACCCACAAGAGATCGTATTTCTATTGTTGTTGAAGGTCAGCGTGCGACAACCGGAAGATGTTCATTGTAATTGAGTTCCGTCGCACTCAGTCCATTCTCATGTTCACGCTCGGGAGACATAAAGACGCAATATCACGTGTCAACGACCTCATCACTGATGCGGACAACAATGACGCATACTGCTTCATGCAGGCAGGTACATCGCACTCTCCCATCTACAGCGATCTCTGACGCCTTCGAAAGGTACTCGGTAACATGTACCTCAAGAAAGGAGAGTATCAGCGTGCAATCGAGATCTTCGAACGTGTCAAGCACATTGCCCCCGCCAATGAAATATGTCCCTCATTAACGACAATTTCATTGGTGAGTCTTCTCTCCCAACCTTATGCCAGCCTGTCATGACTTGCATGACAGATATTTGGTTGGAGTTTCGAGGGGCTGGACATCGTCGTCCAGCGCCATCTTTGTGAATCCCTCGACGCAGAAGGACGTGTGAAAGAAGCAGCAGAGGCTCTTCTAAATATGGTTAAGTTGTCAGGAGACGAGATTCAGACAATCAAGATAACCACAGATTGGGTTGCAGGTGTGTTTTCAGTCGTTAGTAATCAGTTGGCTGATACGAGCAACAATGTTCCCTGTTAGACTTTACGGCCAAGTGTGCGGCGTCGCTCGAAAGTCTTGGTGATGCAGCCGTCGATACCGCGAATCACGAGGATGCCATCAAGCAGTACAACACTGCACTCTCGCTCAATCCCATCAACCCCGTGAATCTGCTTATCAAGCGTAGCAAGGCCAGGGCAGCCATTGCATTGTGGGACGACGCGCTCACCGATGCAAACAAGGTAGCTTTATCCTCCTTCATGACGTGCATGGTCCTCACAATATATACGCAGGCAGTCGAGGTAGATCCTTCCAACCACTCGGCCTACGAATGCCAATATGTCGCCCTCCGTGGCGCGACACGCTACGACAAAGCCATCGAAGCATTTGGAAAAATGGTGTCCCTCATCGAACGATCCGGTGATTCGTCGATCCATGGTGAGTGTCCCGCGTGCTCGTTTCGAAGTCGCGAGTTGGACTGTTGGACTTTTGGATTACAGAACCGCAGCGAAGCTATATTTCTCCATCGCAGACGATCGCACAGATCGAGGAGATTGCTGGTTTGATCGTCAAGAGTTCCCCTCTCGTCCTCATCGATGTTCAAACCGGTCGTCTCTGTGACGCTGCCGAGCGCATGACGATATTCAAGTCGGATCCGGTGTTTCAAGAACTCGTATCGTCTATGGTGAAGAAAGTAGACGAAGATCACGTCCTGCGAGTGGTCACGAAATTCTTCGGATACGCCATGTTCTCCCACGTTTGGGAAGGGAAAGAGCCGAGTTATCAGGAAGTCAATCTAGTGCAGTCCGTGTACGATCTGCCGAAGACGCACATGAACGCCAAGCTCTGCAGGGTGTGCGAGGAGGCCGGCAAACTCGGACATCGCTTCCTGTGGTCGGACACGTGTTGCATTGACAAGACCACGAGCGCGATCCTGAACCAGTCCCTGACATCGATGTACAACTGGTATGCTGGAGCGGTGATCACGATCGTTTTCTTGGCTGGTGTGGTCTCCCCGTCGAAGCTTGGTGACCTTGCGAATAGCAAGTGGATGACACGAGCGTGGACCCTGCAAGAACTGCTCTCCCCGAAAATCATTCGTTTCTACGATTCTGGGTGGCACCCCTATCTTGGCGACACTCGTCTTAATCACAAAGAGTCACCTGAAATCATGCAGGAACTTGCAGACGCCTTCCGAATCCCTCGCGATACCATTGTCACGTTCAGTCCAGACTACTTGAGCATCCGCGACAAGCTTCGGCTGGCATCCACTCGTAATGCAATGGTCGAGGAAGACATCGCATATTCACTCATCGGTATCTTCAAAAGCGATATTCATCCTCACTACGGTGAACGGGAGGCTGCGCTCGGTCACCTTCTTGAGGAAATCGTCGCTCGATCGGGTGAGGTGACTACCCTCGCGTGGACTGGCGCATCGTCGTCGTACAACAGCTGTCTTCCATCCACACTCTCCGTTTATAGCCAGACCCCTTTCACATCACCAACTCTTGCTCCATGTGAAATGGAGACGCGTTCTGCTGAACTAATGAACAAGCTGCCAAGAGAGGAAGCGATGATGATTCATCAACGTGTTGCACATCTCCCCACCGCTCGCTTCGCAAACCGGCGCCTTCATCTTCCATGCATCACTTTCCGTGTCCGAAAGCTCGGTATACAGGACCATGGGACCGACCGGGGGGATCACTATCGGGTGAAGGTATCTGGGCTAGGCTTCGTTGATATCACGACGACAGACGTGCTGCCACTGACGGAGCCTCGGCGGCTCATGTTGGTATATCCCTGGATCAGCTATATCAGAGGACCTCGCACTGGCGTTATCTCGGGTGACGATTCGGACTCGGATACCGACTCGGAGTCGGACAATGATGGGGTGACAGGTGGGGGGTCAGAGACGTCTGCGCCAATGACCGCCGTCCCTGTTGCACAGGAAGATAAATATACTCGGGCATTGAAATTGATCGTTCGCCTTGGTCAGCCGTTTAACGCGCTGTTGCTTCTACATCAGCCTGGTGGGGAGTACAAAAGGGTGGCTACGGCGAGTGAGATTGTAGTCCAGGGTCTTGGATCTGATGTCAAGGCGTTGAAGGACATCCGTGCGGAGGTTTTGGAGATCCTGTGATGTTCGTGCGGTCGTTATTTGCTTTCTGAAGTCCTGCTGTGTTATTAGACTGTTTGTTTTTTTGCCATTAGTTTCCTCCTGTCTGGGGTTCGTTCATATACCTATCATAACAACGCAGCCTGGATTTCTGGACAACCAATCCCTCTCCGTTTTGCTCCAGACGAAGTACATTCGATATTTTGAATATTACGTAATTTGTAAGTGGATGATGTCGTGGTTGTCTCCTTGAGAGCTCTATCGATATGGCCGATTCCTTCGCTGACCTGTGGGCATCCTCAACCCCGACGAAACCAGCTGAACCACCAAAAAAACTTGGTGCAGCCGTACCAACACATTCGTATCCTCGACGACCACAACCAGATGCTTTCTCAATTCTTTCTGCATCACAACCACCCAACAGAACACCCGTAGCGAACGCCCGACCAACCGATCGGAATCCCAGACCACCCCAGTCTAATTCACGCGGAGGAGATGCATTTAGTTCTCTGTTCACGTCTTCTCTCGATGAACCGGCATCTGGTCGAATACAGGATCGGTCCAACATGACCATGGCCGAACGAGCCGCATTCGCACAACGGGCCAAAGTTTCCCAGAACAGTGTCCCGATGAAGGCAAACACGCATACATCCTTCTCCTTGTGGGATGGACTCGATTCACTTGCCCGGCCCACGTCGGTGCGCGACGACTTTGATTTCGGGTTTGATAGCCTGCCAGCGCCGAAGCTGGCACCACAGGTCACATCCCCTGTGAACGCAGACTCGTTAGACGACGATTTGGGAATTTCTGAATTCTCTTCGCCACCGCAGTCCGAGTCACGATCTACGTCTGCCAACGCTAAGCTGGCGTCTGGAGTGAAATCCACGTCCCTGTGGGATCTCGACGATTTTGCGTCTTCAGAGAGTCGAAGACACCAACCTCATCGTCCATCTCGTTCTCTTACAGGTACGCCTGGGGACTTTGACTTTGGAGATCGCGAGGATAGACTGCTGGACGATGGCTCTGACCCTGAGGGCACGTTCGGAATTCGGGATACGTCCGGTCCTAGTGCCCAACCCGACGATGATATACTGGGCGATCTAGGAAAGCCTGTAGTGGGTTTTATTCCCCTTGTCATGTATTCACGATCGACTCATATCGCGCATATATTCAACTTTTTACCCTAATCACAGTCCCACTCACCTTCCCCAAATCCATCCACCTCTACACGCACCAATGCTCGCCCACCACCGCGCACGAGTGCTTCTCCACCCCCACATATTATAGGTCAGCTCGTCGAGATGGGCTTCTCACCTATCGATGCACGTGCAGCACTTGCTAATACCATGAACGAGAACGGTTTCGACGTACAGACTGCTGCAGAATTGTTGCTCTCTCAGGCCAGCGGGGGAACATCCGGACGACCGTCACCTAATCCTCAAGAACGAGAGAGACGCAGAGACAGAGAGGACCAGTCAAGGGACAGAGACAGAGATCGAGCAACGCGTAGACCCCCATCCAACCGCTCTGACCCACAGAGTAGACCATCTCCGACTCCCTCCCAATCTCACTCGCAGTCCCAAACTCAGACGGACATCACTGCAGAGAAATTGCTCACCCAGGCAAGTGAGATAGGTCGTGGCATGTTCACCAAGGCGAATGCTCTCTGGAAAGAGGGCAAAGAGAGAGCCACAAAGATCTACGAGGAACGAGCGGCTGCTGTCACTGCCACCAACACTGGTGGTAGCTCCGCTGCGGATGGAAGACCTCGATGGATGCGAGACCAGGAGGCTGGTCCCCGGGAGGATGCGCGACAATGGCAAAACGAATCTAATGGTCATGGTGGGTTCAGGGATGATGATGACAACGAATTGAGAGAATCCAGGGAGAAACAACGTCTCCCTACTTCGCGTCGTCCTCCACAAATCCAGTCACGTGCATCACCGCAGCCAGAATCACGTCCTGAGCGAGAGATAGATCTCTTTAGTTCCGATACCCCTCCAGTAGCCTATCAATCCCCTTTCCGGCGTGGCAAGCCTCAAACACAAGCTCCTCCACCATCAACGCCATCTGTTCCCGCTCCTGTCCCATCTACACAAGCGCCCTCTATTTCCCGCTCCCCACGGCGACCAGTAACGCTCACTACGACTATCACACTCTCTGTCCTCACTTCGTCGACGTCACAAAAGTCGGCAGGCACGGAGGCTTTCAAACGTGGCGATTTCCCAGCAGCTCTCACTGCATATATGCGTGCGCTCTCAGCACTTCCACCACAACACGTATTGCGCGTCCCGCTTCTGACCAACGTCGCTCTCGTACGATCCAAGGTAGGCGAGCTTCGAGAGTCCATAAAGGACTGCGAGGAAGCCGTTACTATCGTCCGACGATTCCTTAGCGGTGGGGATGGAGACGGACGAAAAACGTCTGAGAGTGCATTCGGTATATCCGAGTCGGATTTCGACGCGAGGACCCCGATCAATGTAGGGAATGGTCAAGTGAACTTGTCTATCCAAGGTGGAGGCGCGTCGTCGGTCAACGGGGATCTCCCTACATCCGTCGATCTCATCGAGGGACTCACGAAGGCGTTCAGGAGACGTGCGGAAGCGCTTGAAGCGCTCGAGAAATGGGAGATGGCAAGGGTTACGTGGGAGTTACTCGTTGGGGCGGATTGGGCGGGTACGAATGTGAAAGGAGAAGCTTTACGTGGGGTTGGACGGTGTCGACGGATGATCGAGGGTTCTATGCACAGTGGGAGCGCAGGATCAAGTTCAACTACGAGGTCCTCTTCACAACCCATCCCACGCCGACCTCGTCCCCGACCTACACCTACCTCATCATCATCGTCCTCTCCCCCATCTAAGCCTTCTGCAGCAATCACAGCACTCCGCGAGACGGAAAATGCACAACAGAACGAGGACGCTGAACAGCTCGTGTGTAAAGACTCTGTCGATGCACGGTTAATGGCTTGGAAAGGCGGACGAGAGGGTAATATCCGCGCTTTGTTGACGTCACTTGATAGCGTGCTATGGCCTGAGCTTGGGTGGCGACGAATTGGACTTGCGGAGGTGGTTGGGAAGGGTCAAGTGAAGGGGGCGTACGTGCGGGCGATCGCGCGGGTACATCCTGACAAGGTGAGAGTATCGTCGAACTCGTCGACGAACCCCATCTTGATCTATTTTTTAATTATTATTATTCCTTCCTTCCTTCCTTGGTTCGTCATAGTTGAATGCGGACAACACGACGGTGGAGCAGCGGATGGTTGCGAATGGGGTGTTTGGGGCGTTGAATGAAGCTTGGAATGTGTTCCAGGAACAACAGCAGTGAGTTGGGGACGTGACGGACGGGATTTACTTGGGAGTTTTAGATTTTTACGACGTGGATTAGATAGATAGGTGCGTTTTTACGATTTATGAGTAATAGGAGACATCGTGCTAGGCCTGCCACATTCCTACAAGCACTTTGACCGTTCACCGTAGTGAGGACGGATATCGCTTTTGAAGATACCGATGAGTGAATATGCGACGTCCTCCTCAACCGTCGCATTGCGACTCGATGCCAGCCGAAGCTTGTCGCGGATGCTCAAGTCGTCTGGACTGAACGTGGCGATGGTGTCGCGTGGGACTCGGAAAGCGTCTGCGAGTTCCTGCATGATTTCAGGTGACTCTTTGTGATTGAGACGAGTGTCTCCGAGATAGAGCTTCCATTCAGAATCGTAGAAACGGACGGTTTTCGGGGAGAGCAGTTCTTGCAGGGTCCACGCTCGTGTCATCCACTTGCTATTCGCGAGGTCACCAAGCTTCGATGGGGAGACCACACCAGCCAAGAAAACGATCGTGATCACCGCTCCAGCATACCAGTTGTACATCGACGTCAGGGACTGGTTCAGGATCGCGCTCGTGGTCTTGTCAATGCAACACGTGTCCGACCAGAGGAAGCGATGTCCGAGTTTGCCGGCCTCCTCGCACACCCTGCGGAGCTTGGCGTTCAGGTGCGTCTTCGGCAGATCGTGCACGGACTGCACTAGATTGACTTCCTGATAACTCGGCTCTTTCCCCTCCCAAACATAGGAGAACATGGCATATCCGAAGAATTTCGTGACTACTCGCAGGACGTGATCTTCGTCTACTTTCTTCACCATAGACGATACGAGTTCTTGAAACACCGGATCCGACTTGAATATCGTCATGCGCTCGGCAGCGTCACAGAGACGACCGGTTTGAACGTCGATGAGGATGAGAGGGGAACTCTTGACGATCAAACCAGCAATCTCCTCGATCTTTGCAATCGTCTGTGATGGAGAAACATAGCTTCTCTGCGGTTCTGTAATCCAACAGTCCAACTCGCGATTTCGAAACGAGCACGCGGGACACTCACCATGGATCGACGAATCGTCGGATGGTTCAATGAGGGACACCATTTTTCCAAATGCTTCGATGGCTTTCTCGTATCGTGTCGCGCCATGGAGGGCGACATATTGGCATTCGTAGGCCAAGTGATTGGAAGGATCTACCTCGATCGCCTGCATACTCATGGTGAGGACCATGCACTTCATGGAGGTGGATAAAGCTACCTTGTTCGCATCGGTGAGCGCGTCGTCCCACAATGCAATGGCTGCCCTGGCCTTGCTGCGCTTGATAAGCAGGTTCACGGGATTGATGGGATTGAGCGAGAGTGCAGTGTTGTACTGCTTGATGGCATCCTCGTGATTCACACAGTCGACGGCTGCATCACCGAGACTTTCGAGCGACGCAGCACACTTGGCCGTAAAGTCTAACAGTGAACATTGTTGCTCGTATCAGCCAACCGATTACTAATGACTCAAAACACACCTGCGACCCAATCTGTGGTTACCTTGCTGGTTTGAATCTCATCTCCTGACGACTTAACCATATTCAGAAGAGCTTCTGCGGCTTCTTCCACAAGTCCTTTTGCGTCGAGTGATTCACAAAGATGGCGCTGGACGACGATGTCCAGCCCCTCGAAACTCCAACCAAATATCTGTCATGCAAGTCATGACAGGGGCATAAGGTTGGGAGAGAAGACTCACTAATGAAATTGTCGTTAATGAGGAACACATTTTATTGGCGGGGGCAATGTGCTTGGCACGCTCGAAGATCTCGATTGCACGCTGATACTCTCCTTTCTTGAGGTACATGTTACCGAGTACCTTTCGAAGGCGTCAGAGATCGCTGTAGATGGGAGAGTGCGATGTACCTGCCTGCATGAAGCAGTATGCGTCATTATTGTCCGCATCAGTGATGAGGTCGTTGACACGTGATATTTCGTCTTTATGTCTCCCGAGCGTGAACATGAGAATGGACTGAGCGTCACGGAACTCAATTACAATGAACAACTTTATCCTCGTCGTCGCATGCTTACCTTCAACAACAATAGAAATACGATCTCTTGTGGTTCACCATCGCGGAACGAGAGGTCGAATTTACGGAGAGCGTCCTCTTCATCGCCTTGACCGGCAAGCGCGACGGCCATTGCGATATAACCGACTGGTGAGGGTTTGACCAGGAGTGAATGTGCGTGAACATCTATAAGCACATCAATACAGCGAAAGGTGATTTGAGATTACCCGTTTCGCATCTTCCATCGCTGTGGTCCATTGTTTCAATTGTGCGCGTACGAAAGCACGGTTGGCGAGTGTGTGATGGTCTGGGCTCGAGGATTTCGCAATCTCCTCCGATAGCATTGACTCAGTATTCGTGGGATCGCCTTGTGTCCACGTTTGGAGTACATCGCTATCAACTAGTATATCCAAGAGGGGAATCTCACACTGCGACGTGCAAACGAGCCGCGGTTGCATGTATCGTTAGAGGCAGAAAAGTCACGAGGGCAGGCACGCACATAATCGCTTCGATACCGTCGGGGAAGGATATACTTCAGGTCGTGAATTAAGATTTTCTCGCCTTGTCCGCAGGCGAGAAACCTCCCATCCGATGAGAGAGTGATGGAGGATACGAAGTCGGGATGGTCGATGATAGGGCCAATTCTTTCGTGGGAGTTGATATCCCTGAACGACACCAAGTCTCCAGTAGAGTAAGCAATGACTCTGCCATCGGTGACAACGGATGGACTTGCAGTGCTGAAAGGTATCGACCATTTTGTGTGCGAGGATGTGGATGTGTCGAAGCAGATGATTTCGCGATGTGTAGCAACGTAGAGTCGCTTGCTATCACGAGACCAAGCGAAGGGAGTGACTTTGGAGCTGGCAGAGTAGACCGTCGCTGAGACCTCGAACAACAGGTCTCCGGTGTGTGCATCGTAGATACGGACACAGAAGCGGTCCGTGGCTGTCGCGATTCGATCACCACTTGGTGAAAACTTGACTCCCACGACGGAATTGTTGTGTTTGAGCGGTGGAAGGAGTCGACGACGTGTCGCGAGACTGAAAACTCGAACGGTCTCATCATTCGAACCAGAAGCAATTCGCGTCGAATCCTCCGTGATATCCACCGCAGCCACCTCATAACGTGAAGTATGTTCTTCAATCACCCAAACTTGTTCGTGTGTTGCTGTGTCCCATACGATCATCTTGCCGCCATGGCCTCGACTATCTCCAGTCACTAACCACCGCCCGTCCTTTGACACGACAGCGCAGCGGAAATTGGAACCCTGCCTTTGCATCGGTGGCCCAACTTGCGTCCCGTCCTCGAGGTTCCACCGCCCCAACTGCCACTCAATACGACCGCCAAAAACGCTACCACCGCCAACAACGTGACGAGCATCGGGAGTAAATGCGACTACGTCGGAGCCTACACCTGGAAACTCGATCACTTTTGCACCGAAGTGGTTGGAGGATCGTTAACACATGCCAGTTTCTCGCATTCTAACAAATCGTACGTACCCTTCGTTGCTGACATCCTCACCAACGAGGACTCCTTGCGAGGCAGCCGGAGTGGAGAGATCGGGGGTGCACGGTGAGGCACTGTGGTCGTCTACTATGTGCGCGTCTCCCGTTATCGGTGTCAATCAGTTCACACAGCCATACTCACCTCGTGTTCTTCTAGCGCCGTTTCGCGGTCACCAACCAAGCTCATATCACTTATCCAACTCAAGATTCGAAGTTACATTATTTACATAACAAAGGTGGCTATATCGGAACGACTCGGAATTATGGTGACCAAGATCAGGGAGTAGAAGTGACCCGGCAACAAGAAACTTCGAGTCTTGGCTTGCAGAGAAAAATTCACTTACATTCAAACAGATCGCAGATCCATCCAATCAAAGAGGGGCGCAAGATTATGGCTCGAAGAAGGCGACCAGGTGTACTCACAAGAAGTGCGTTCAACTTACGCTGATATCCATCACGGTGTCGAAGTCCCAGGCACGAGGTGGTCCAGTTCATTTCAGCATGAGCAGTAGAATCCCCCGATATCCTCTTCGATCGGTCCCATCGTCCCAGGTTCACCCCGCTGTCAATGCCAGCTCCGTTTGAACGAGGATGACCCCCGTGCGACAAACTCTATAATGGTACGTGATCCCGGCTCCTGATTTTATTGGTCGTGCAACGAGGTGAGCCCTCGACTATACCCTCTTCCCCCTCCCGAATCCGGTCTATACTGTGGATACAAACACTTTTGTGCCAGAGTCAGTGACGGAAAAAAAGGTGATCGCCTCGGTGTCTAGATGACGCATATGCCACAGAACGACGCGCTCACGAGTCCCGTATATTGACACCGTTGATGGAATGGTGCAAGCGGGAAAGTAGATGAACTTGACAGTGAATCGATAACAAGGACGACGGAATATCGAGTCACGAACAAAAAGTACCCCTCAAAGAATCTCCAGCACCTCCGCTCGTATATCCTTTGATGGATTAAGTTGCTTGACTCTCTCAGCCCCTTCACCACGATCTCGTTCTCCGTAGCGACCCTATAGTACTCTCCACCCGGCTGCTGGAGGAGCAACAGCGCGTTGAAAGGCTCGCCCAAGCGGACGATCAACTGTAACGTTATGTTCACCCACCTGATCAGAAGCCGACATTCGACGTCGATGACTCAGAGGGAAGCCACTCTGCATCCGAGCCATTTCCCGACCCTAGTTCCTTCTCCCACTCGCTATCCGAACCCGAATTCGAATCCGAATCCGAGTCTTCGTCCCAAGTAACCCCAGTGGTACGTGGTCCTCGGATATCACTGATCTATGGGCGAACGGCCAAGGGTCTCCTAGGCTCGTTCTGGGAGTACGTCCACTGTCGTGACATCCACTATACCGAGCCCAGACACATTGACTCGACACCAATGCGTACTGCTCCCCCTCCTGTACGCTGAGTTTTTTGATGGGGAAGATGATACACGGGGATGAAGACGTCTATTCGCGAACAGTGCAGGAGAGAAATGTGAGACCCGTCTGTATATTTGGATTGCTTCGTTCAAGTTCTGAGGTAACATGGCCCAGGGTACTATCTCCAGGCATGCACTACTTCGCGTTCCTTGGCGTCAAGCCAACTGCAAACGCCCAATTACCGTCACTATTGATGCAGTCAATCTTTCGCCAGATCGCGCAGCAGCTTCTGTATGACTATGTACGCTCCATTCCGACAGGGCGTTGGTAGGATTCTTTTCGCATATTGTGGTTCGTCTTTATTTCAGTGCAAATGTCCCGTGACGTCCTGTGAGCATGCGGTTTCGTCGCTACACAGTGCAGGGCATGGGATTGAAAGGCGATTGCGAGTCGACGTAGAGCCGGGGGTTTCATGATAAATCTGCGTCATGTCTTGCCCACTGGTCTCGTCACATTGAGTATATATGGGTTGACAAAACTAATGGTGTTGAGACATGTTGGTGTCTTCTTAATCTTTCTTTGCAATCTGAGTCGCTCGTACTAGTTGGTCTGCTCCCCTGATGCCACTGGCAACCATTGTTGCGTATGACATCACCGCTGTTGGATGGGAGTTAGACTTCAACTTGAACAGTACTGACTTCGAGTTGCAAATCGGTCAGCAACTTGTAGTGAACAATGCCTCTCGAGCCCAATAATTCTCAGCCATGTTCTCTTGAATTATTTTGTTGACACTTTGAAGCTTCTAACAGCGCTGTCGAGATTATCGATACTGATGGTCTTCTGAGCGGCATCACAACCGCGCAGTATGCTTTTGAGGAATCCTCAGCTTTAATGAAGTCCTGTACAATATTTCAACTGGTACGTACGCTCACTATTTTTGCCACTCTACGGATTCTTATACCAGATAGGTGGTATCGTCTCGGTTGCTCCTCCGTGGATCGGCTTGTCGGTTCGTGTCCAGCAGACCAGTATTGGTCCTTCCTTTGTTGGAGGTCTGTCTCAATCCAACTTGAGTGTTGGCCTCCCTGCGAGCGACAAAAGTCATGGTCATGGATTGGAGCCCAACTATACATTGTTTCAGCAAGGCCTTATAGCAGATGTCCGACGAGAGCTGACAATGATCCTACAGTACCTCCGATCTGGATTCTCCGCATATCCGATCTCCTTACCCGAAGATGCGCTGTCGCCGTCAATGGAAACATGACGATCACCACCATGGGCTGGGCCAAGCGATCCACCACACACCTCGACACTGTCCTTCCGGTCACTTTTTTCGCCATCCTGACATACTCCCCCATCGGATACTCTCTGTGGCATATATTGGGTGAACAAACCCGTGATTGTCCCAAGTTCACGACGTTCGATCCGTCGAACCCTGTTCATCTCATCATGGTATCGTCCACGAGAGATGAAAGCGAACGACGAGAACAAGCTCCGTGGGTTCGAGAGGGGTGGGTTACAGAAGAGCGAGCATCTCAGGGTCTTTTCTATTCCACTGACATACTTTTCCCAAGAACACCGACTCATCATCGCGTTCTCCAAAGGTAGCACACTGGCAATGCCCACTGCCAAACAGACAGACGGGGAGGCCTGAGGGTAAGAGGCGAACACGATTACGACGGTGACGAAAGGCATTGATGTGATCTTTGTATAGTGTTAATGTTAGTTAGCTCGTGGGCTCGTCGGTGTTTTCATCGTGCTCGTTGTCGATTCTTGGTCTTGGTCGGAGGATAACCTCTTGTCACAAAACCCGTGTGACGAAAATGTGGGAGCATAGAGCTAGGTGATGTGTTTATCCCGCTGAAACACTTCAAACTCTCCAGCTAGAAAGCTTCCAATTCAGAATGTGAGAGAGGTAAGTAACCAAAAAGGTGAGAAGAGAAATATGGTGAAAGAGAAGAGACAAAAGCAACTAGGGGTATACGCACAGTCAATGCGATTTATCCATGTAATGGTGCAGTTAAACCGAAAGAGGAGACAGCGTAAACATGCAGAGTATGATACGTATGAACGAACCCCAGGAAGGAGGGGACCAAGAAAACCAAAGAGTCTAATAATATAGGGTGGCACGACAGCGAGACTGACTTCAGAAAGCGAATAACGATCGCATGAACATCACAGAATCTCTAACACCTCCGCACGGATGTCCGTCAACGCCTTGACATCAGATCCAAGACCTTGAACCACAATCTCATTCTCCGTGGCCACCCTCTTGTACTCCCCACCAGGCTGATGTAGAAGCAACAGCGCGTTGAACGACTGACCAAGACGAGCGATCGACTGCAACGCTCGAGTATATTCATCCTCCTTGGGAACGGGGACGGCGGTCATTGGCGCAGACGACTCTGACACCTCATCGGACCCCTCGTCGCTGCCTGATTCTGAGTCGGTATCCAACTCCGCAGTGTCTGCCCAGACAATGCCACTACGTGGTCCTCTGATATAGCTGATCCAGGGGTGTACCAATAGAAGTCGCTGAGGCTCCGCCAATGGGAGTTTGTCCATCGTCGTGATGTCAACGAAGCCTAGTCCAGATACCCTGACCCGATAGTGATCCCCCCGGTCAGTCCCATGGTCCTGTATACCAAGCTTTCGGACACGGAAAATGATGCAAGGGAGATGAAGGCGTCGGTTTGCGAAGCGAGCCGTGGGGAGGTGTGCAACACGTTGATAAATGATCATCGCAGCTGCTCTTGGCAGCTTGTTCCTTAGTTCGGCGGAACGCGTCTCCAATTCACTTGGGTCAAGCGTCGGTAACGCATACGGGGGGTGGCTATAAACGGAGAGTGTGGATGGAAGACAGCTGTTGTATGATGATGATGCGCCAGTCCACGCGAGGATAGTCACCTCGCCTGATCGAGTGGCAATTTCTTCAAGAAGGTGACCGAGCGCAGCCTCCCGTTCACCGTAGTGAGGACGGATATCACTTTTGAAGATACCGATGAGTGAATATGCGACGTCCTCCTCAACCGTCGCATTACGAGTCGATGCCAGCCGAAGCTTGTCGCGGATGCTCAAGTCGTCTGGACTGAACGTGACGATGGTGTCGCGAGGGATTCGGAAAGCGTCTGCGAGTTCCTGCATGATTTCAGGTGACTCTTTGTGATTCAGACGAGTGTCGCCGAGGTACGGCTGCCACCCAGAATCGTAGAAACGGATGATTTTCGGGGAGAGCAGTTCTTGCAGGGTCCACGCTCGTGTCATCCATTTGCTATTCGCGAGGTCACCAAGCTTCGACGGGGAGACCACACCCGCCAGGAAAACGATCGTGATCACCGCTCCAGCATACCAGTTGTACATCGACGTCAGGGACTGGTTCAGGATCGCGCTTGTGGTCTTGTCAATGCAACACGTGTCCGACCACAGGAAGCGATGTCCGAGTTTGCCGGCCTCCTCGCACACCCTGCAGAGCTTGGCGTTCATGTGCGTCTTCGGCAGATCGTGCACGGATTCCACTAGATTGACTTCCTGATAACTCGGCTCTTTCCCTTCCCAAACGTGGGAGAACATGGCGTATCCGAAGAAATTCGTGACTACTCGCAGGACGTGATCTTCGTCTACTTTCTTCACCATAGACGATACGAGTTCTTGAAACACCGGATCCGACTTGAATATCGTCACGCGCTCGGCAGCGTCACAGAGACGACCAGTTTGAACGTCGATGAGGACGAGAGGGGAACTCTTGACGATCAAACCAGCAATTTCCTCGATCTGTGCGATCGTCTGAGATGGAGAAACATAGCTTCTCTGTGGTTCTGCAATCCAACAGTCCAACTCGCGACTTCGAAACGAGCACGCGGGACACTCACCATGGATCGACGAATCGTCAGATCGTTCGATGAGGGACACCATTTTTCCAAATGCTTTGATGGCTTTGTTGTATCGTGCCGCGCCATGGAGGGCGACATATTGGCATTCGTAGGCCGAGTGGTTGGAAGGATCTACCTCGACTGCCTGCGTATATATTGTGAGGACCATGCACGTCATGAAGGAGGATAAAGCTACCTTGTTTGCATCGCTGAGCGCGTCGTCCCACAATCCCATGGCTGCCCTGGCCTTGCTGAGCTTGATAAGCAGATTCACGGGATTGATGGGATTGAGCGAGAGTGCAGTGTTGTACTGCTTGATGGCATCCTCGTGATTCACACAGTCGACGGCTGCATCACCGAGACCTTCGAGCGACGCAGCACACTTGGCCGTGAAGTCTAACAGGGAACATTGTTTCTCGTATCAGCTAACCGATTACAAATGACTCAAAACACACCTGCGACCCAATCTGTGGTTACCTTGCTGGTTTGAATCTCATCTCCTGACGACTTAACCATATTCAGAAGAGCTTCTGCGGCTTCTTCCACAAGTCCTTTTGCGTCGAGTGATTCACAAAGATGGCGCTGGACGACGATGTCCAGCCCCTCGAAACTCCAACCAAATATCTGTCATGCAAGTCATGACAGGGGCATACGGTCGGGAGAGAAGACTCACCAATGAAATTGTCGTTAATGAGGGACACATTTTATTGGCTGGGGCAATGTGCTTGACACGTTCGAAGATCTCGATTGCACGCTGATACTCTCCTTTCTTGAGGTACATGTTACCGAGTACCTTTCGAAGGCGTCAGAGATCGCTGTAGGTGGGAGAGCGCGAGGTACCTGCCTGCATGAAGCAGTACGTGTCATCATCCTTTGAACCTGTGATGAGGTCATTCACTCGCGATATTGCGTCTTTATATTTCCCGAGCGTAAACAGGAGAATGGACTGAGCGTGACGGAACTCAATTCAAACAAACTTCTTCATCCCGGTTGTCGCACGCTTACCTTCAACAACAATAGAAATTTGATGTCTTTTGGGTCACCATCGCGGAACGAGAGGTCGAATTTACGGAGAGCATCCTCTTCGTCGCCTTGACCGGCAAGCGCGACGGCCATTGCAATATGACCGACTGGCGAGAGTTTGACCAGGAGTGACTGTGCGTAGACACGCATAAGCACGAGAAAACAGAAAAAGACGATGTGATATTACATGTTTCGCATCTTCCATCGCAGTGGTCCATTGTTTCAATTGTGCGCGTATGAAAGCGCGGTTGGCGAGCGTGTGATGGTCTGGGCTCGATGGTTTAGCAATCTCATGCGAAAGCATTGACTCAGTATTGGTGTGATCGCCTTGTGTCCACGTTTGGAGTACATCGCCATCTATATCCAAGAGGGGAATCTCACACTGCAACATGGAAACGAGAGGCAGTTGCGTGTATTGTTAGAGGCAGAAAGGTCACGAGGGCAAGCACGCACATAATCGCTTCGATAACGTCGGGGAAGGATATACTTCAGGTCGTGAACTGAGATTTCCCCATCATGTCCGCAGGCGAGAAACCTCCCATCCGATGAGAGAGTGATGGAGGATACGGAGTCGCGATGGTTGATCGTAGAGCCAATTTGTTCGTGGGTGTTGATATCCCAGAGCGACACTGCTCTTACAGCAGAGCAAACAATGACTCTGCCATTGGTGATGATGGATGGTGCAAAGTCTCTATTGTGTATCGACCATTCTGAGTGCGGGGATGTGGATTTGTCGATACAGGTGATTTTGCCACGTGTAGCAGCGAAGAGTCGTTTGCTATCACGAGACCAAGCGAGGGGAGTGACTGTGTAGTCACATTCGACCCTCAGAGGGAAGTCGAACAACAGGTCCCCGGTGTGTGCAACGTAGATACGGACAAAGGAGCCGTGGCGGGTGGCTGTTGCGATTCGATCACCACTTGGCGAAAACTTGACTCCCGCGATGTGAGAGTTGTGTTGGAGCGGTGGAAGGAGTCGACGACGTGTCACTAGACTGAAAATTTGAACAGTCTGATCAAGCGAACCTGAAGCAATTCGCGTCGAATCCTCTGTGATATCCACCGCAACTACCTCACGAGTATGTTCTTTTAACACCCAAACTTGTTCGTGTGTTTCTGCGTCCCATACGATCATCTTGCTGCTTCTATCTCCAGTCACTAACCACCGCCCGTCCTTTGACACGACAGTGCAGTGGACAACACCGTTCGTTTGCATCGGTGGCCCAACTTGCGTGCCGTCCTCAACGTTCCACCGCCCCAAATGGCCCTCGGTACCACCGCCAAAAATGTGACGAGCATCGGGAGTAAATGCGACTCTGCGTACGAAGCCTAGAGACTCGATCACTTGTGCACCGAAATGGTTGAAGGATCGTTATTTAACACATGTCAGCTTCTCGCATTCTAACAAATCGTACGTACCCTTCGTCGCCGACATCCTCACCAACCAGGAATCGCTGCGAGGCAACCGGAGTGGAGAGATCGGGGGTGAGGAACTGCGGTCGTCTATTCAAGCTGTCCGAGTCCGTTACTACTGTCACGGCCCGCCGGGTGCGCGTCTCCCGTTATCGCGTTATCGGTGTCGATCAGTTCAAACTTCACACAGCCATACTTTGGCCATACTCAGCTCGTGTTTTTCGAGCGCCGTTTCGCGGTCACCGGTCACCAACCACTGAGCTCATACATATCACTCATGCACTCACCATTCAAAGTTGCGTTATTTACATAAAAAAAGTAGCTATACCGTGACTGGAACGACTCGGAGTCATGGTGAAAAAGATCAGGGAGGTAGGTGGCAACAAGAAACTTCGAGTCTTGGCTTCAATGGAGAGACAAATTCACTCACAGTCAAACAGATCGCAAATCGATCCAATCACAAAATTATCTCCGAGGATGGCTCAAAGAAGGCGACCAGGCATACCCACCAGGAGTGCGTTCATCCATCACGCGATATCCATCACAGTGTCGAGAGTCCCAGGCACGAGGTAGCCCAGTTTATTCCAGCATGACTTGGATCAGTAGAATCCCCCGATCTCTTCATCGATCGGTCCCATCGTCCCAGGCTCACCCCGCTGTCGACGAATGCAACAATCCGTTTGAACGTGATTGACCCGCCGTGCGACAAATTCCATATTGGTAGTAGGTTCCTGGTTGTGAAACAACTTGAAGGTGAGCCCTCGACTATACCCTCTTCCCTCCCCCTCTCGATCTAGTCTGGTCTAGGTATGTATGCGAACGCTTCTGTGCCGGTGACGAAAAAAAAGGTGATCGCCTCGGTATCTGTGTCGATGACACGTATCCCACAGATCACAACGGAACACGTGAAATAACACACCGAGAGAGTAAACTATTAACAACCATTCCTAACCCCGACTTGATCCAGGTCGGTCAAAGGTCGGTAGAGGATACAGTCACGCCAATTCATAACAGCCAATGGCCGTTGTAGTGAAGCTCCAAGCCCTAACTATAGGACGACGACCCTACACTTCGCACAGACAAGCCCCATATACTGACAACGTGGATGGAATGGTGCAACCAAGAAACCAGGGGATCCATAGATGAATTTGAAAGTGAATCGATAACAAGGACGACGGAATATCGAGACAACAAACGAAAAGTACCCCTCAAAGAATCTCCAGCACCTCCGCTCGTATATCCTTGGCTGGATTAATGTTGCTTCCCGGTCCTTTCACCACGATCTCGTTCTCCGTAGCGACCCTATGGTACTCTCCACCTGGCTGCTGGAGGAGTAACAGCGCGTTGAAAGGTTCACCCAGGCGGACGATCAGCTTTAACGCCAGGTTATATTCATCCACCCGATCAGAAGCCACGATATTCGACGCCGATGACTCAGAGGGAAGCCACTCTGCATCCGAGCCATGTCCTGACCCTAGTTCCTTCTCCCATTCGCTATCCGAACCCGAATTCGAATCCGAATCCGAGTCTTCGTCCCAAGTAACCCCAGTGGTGCGTGGTCCTCGGATATCACTGATCCATGGATGAACGAGCACAAGTCTTCGAGGCTCGTTCTTCGGGAGTACGTCCACTGTTATGACATCCACTATACCGAGCCCAGACACCTTGACTCGATACCGATGCGCACTGCTCCCCAACTCCTGTACGCTGAGTTTTTTGATGGGGAAGATGATACACGGGAGATGAAGACGTCTATTTGCGAAGCGTGCAGGGGGGAGACGCGAGACCCGTCTATATATTTGGATTGCTTCGTTCCGAGGTAACGTGGACATCCTCTGAGCGATGCGTGCTTGCATATCCTCCAGTGCAATAGCTGGTGGCGCGTACGGAGTCTTGGCGTAAACAGCAAGGGTAGCTGGAAGACAGCTATTGTACGACGACGACCTGCCAGTCCACGCGAGGATAGAGACCTCGCCCGAACGAGCGACGATCTCCTCTAACAAATGTCCTAGAGCAGCTTCACCTTCTCCATACTGAGGCCTGATGTCACTTTTGAATATTCCGATGAGTGAATATGCAACGTCTTCCTCGATCGTGGCGTTGCGTTGCGACGCCAGCCGGAGTTTATCACGGACTCCGAGATCATCTGGGTTAAAGACGAGGATATGCTCACGAGGGATCTGGAACGCGTCCGAGAGTTCCTGAACGATTTCCGAGGATTCCTTGTGGTTGATGCGGGTGTCTCCGAGGTACGGCTTCCATTCGCAATCATAGAATCGAACAGTCTTGGAGGAGAGAAGCTCTTGGAGGGTCCATGCGCGTGTCATCCAGAGATTATTCGCAAGGTCTCCCACCTTCGAAGGAGACTTTACGCTCACAAGGAGAACGAGCGTGACTGATGATTCCGAGTACCATTTGTGCATCGACGTCAAGGACTGGGTTAGGATCGAGCTCGTGGTTTTGTCTATGCAACACGTGTCTGCCCAGGCCCAGCGATGACCCAGTTTACGAGCCTCCTCACAGAATCTCCTTATCTTGTCGTTCAGAGGCTTCTTCTCCAGATCATGTATAGACTGGACGAGATTGACGTCCTGGAATGTTGGCTCCTTTCCCTCCCAAACGTGGGAGAGCATCGCATATCCGAAGAATTTGGAAACGACCTGTAGGATGCGAGCATCGTCTACTATTGTAGTCATTGAGGAAACAAGCTCTTTGAAAGCCGGGTCCGATTTGAATATGCGCATACGCTCCGCGCCATCGCAGAGGCGACCGGTGTTGACATCGATGAGTACCAGGGGGGAAATCTTGAGGATCGATTGAACGATTTGATCAATTCTGGCGGTCGTTTGCGAGGGTGAAATGTACTTTTTACGAAGTACTGTACAATTCGAGTTAATATCCTTCGAGACCCGCATAGGAGACACTCACGACGGATATCGAGATCATGGGATCGTTCGATCAAGGAAAGCATCGTGCTGAACGCCTCAATTGCTTCGTCATACCGGCGCGCGGCGTAAAGTGCCGCATATCTTCGCTGATAGCACAGGTGGTTATTTGGGTCAATCCTGATCAACTGAGTCGGGAGGTCTCAGTACGATTGAATTCAATAATGACAGTGCCAAACCTCATCTGTATCTTGTAAGGCCTCCTCCCACATTCCCATTGCTGAGCGAGCCACGCTCCGTTTGACCAGGATGCCCGCCGGACTCGCCGGTTCCAGCGACAACGCAGCCGAGTACTGCAGGATAGCATTGCTGTATTCCTCGGAGGAATATGCTTCATCTCCCATAAGGTCTAGTCTCGCGATACACTTTTCAGTGAAACCTGGCGAGGGCTCGTTTATTAAGATGACGAGGTAATGTTTACACTCACTGTTGAACCAATCCATAGTTTTCAGACTCGACTTTGTTTCTGCTATTGTCTGCCGCATGCTCAGAAGCATCTCTGCTGCCTCCTTCGCATGACTCTCCGTATACAATTTCTCACACAATTCTTGTTGATCAGTCAACTCCGGGCCCTCAAAGCCTTTACCAAAGATCTGTCACATTAGGTCACTCAGGACAGAGCACGAGGTAATGTCACAATAACTCACCAGCGAGATCGTTGTCAAATTAGGACATCGTTTGTTGGATGGGGCTATATGCTGAGCATGCTCGAACCATTCTTTCGCGCCGAGAGCCTCTCCTTTCTTCAAACACATACCTCCAAGTACCTTTCCGAGGCATCATCGATGAGACATCATTCAGATCACGCGAAACATATACCTGCATGAAGCAATAGGCTTCCCTGTCATTTGCAGTAACAACAAGGTCATGTATGCGCAGGATGGCATCTTCGTGCCTTCCGGACTGAAACAAAATGATAGACTGGCCGAAACAGACATAAGTTGTCAACAAACTCCCACTTGAACTGCGACCGCCCACCTTCAGGAGCAACAAAAGTTGGATGTCTTTCGGATCACAATCACGGAATGCGAGATCAAGCGCACGCAATGCGCCCTCTTCGTCTCCTTGTCCGCATCGTGCAATGGCCATTGCAATATGTCCAATCGGCGACAACTGGATCCGGAGAGACTTCACGAAGATATTCGTCAATATGGGTACAGGGGTAGATGATCGAAATTTACCATCTTGGCGTCGTCCAACGCTGCGGTCCACTTGGATAGTCGTGCTCGTACCAGGGCGCGATTTGCAAGCGCATGGTGGCTTGGATCCAGAGATTGTGTGATCTCTTGTGAAATTATGGCTTCCGTGTTCCCAGCTAGGAACTCGTTTTTTATCCATGATTCGAGGGCAGCGTCGCTCACTTCCATGAGCGGAACGTGAGGTGCAATGAAGCTCTAACACGTGGAATGAGTGATGGATATGTCATTGACTCATCGGAGCCAGCAGTACTTACCTGTTCGTTGAAATAGGTATTGGGAAGGATATCCGTCAAGTTGTGAACTGAAATTTGATCCCCATGTCCACACGCGAGATACCTTGAGTCGAAAGGGAGGGCAATGCATTCAATGTCCGCAGTATGTTCGAGTATGGGACCGATTTGCTTGTGTGAGGCTACATCCCAGAACGACACTGATGGGCCTGCAGAACAAGCTATGAAGTTTCCATCTGTTACGATAGATGCAAGACAGTCGTGATTGTGTGTCAACCACTCTGAGTGTGCGGAGGCGACCACGGTATCGAGGGAAGTGATTTTGCCGGGGGAGACAAAGAATAGGTTCTGGTTATCAGAGGACCAGGCAAGCGGTGAGATTCCGCTGATAGTAACCTGAAGCTGGATGTCGAACAGCTGGTCTCCAGTGTGCGAATCGTAGACCCGAACGGAGGCGAAGTAGGTAGCGGTGGCGATTTTCCCCCCATTTCCAGAGAATTTAACACCAGCTATAACATCTGCGTGGTCGAGGGGTGGAATAAGTCGCCGTCCTGTCGCGATGTTGAAGATTCGAACTGTCCCATCGTCGGATCCAGAGGCAATCCGCGACGAGTCGCTCGCGATGTCAACTGTCCTCACGTAATCGGTGTGCTCGTCGATCTCCAACACCTTTTCGTGAGTAGTTGCACTCCAGACCGTCACTTTGCTTCCCAAGTCTCCAGTGACTATCCACCGCCCGTTTCTAGACACGACAGCGCTATAGACAGCACCATTCGCCTTCATTGCAGGTCCGGCCTGCCGAGCGTCGGCTACGTTCCACTGTCGAATCTCGTCGCTAGAATCACCCGCAACGACAGCGCTTCCATCGAAAGTAAAGGAAACAGAGTGAATGCCACTCCGGCTTGTATTTTCAACGGCTTTTCCACAGAGAGGTTCAGATCGTCAGGTATCCTCATGCTTCCCAACAACTTGCACTTACTTATGGTCCTCGCCGACATATGACAACCGGTAAGTTGCAGGAAGCTCTTCGCAGAATTCGGGACAATGGAATAAACTGTGGTCCACGAATGCTCCCTAACTCCCCCAGCACGAATGGACCATTCACACGTTGAAGGCTCCCAGCCCTGAGAAGGGCTGAGATTGATCATGATGATCCTTATCATTAGGTCACAGGAACAGGGTCATGGGCGCAACATTGTACGCCTGAGTCCACTCTAAGCTTGAACTTTGCACGCCATTTTTTCATTCACAGAATACAAACTAGCAGAGCCCTGTAAACAACTTGATTTTCATGATCGTGCTCTCTGGCTCACGTCTCTACAACCTACAGGTACCCGCGACCCGTATTCCAATCAAGTAACCAAACCCATCATTTTCAGTGACAGGGTTCGAGGTGAGAATCGGGACCTTTGTACCAAGTGTGTTCAACTTGCAAGCTCTCTAAAACTTTGAACAGGGTTGACACTCCTGGGTTGAAGAGGAAACACAGCGCAACAATTCGGGGCGCAATCTTCAATTGGCCTTCAATAGACTGTGCTGCAGAACCCACCACAGCCGACCTATCCCATGCCCATCCTCTGCGAATTCGACACCATGAGTGACCATCACTGGGCCCTCCCAAAGCCTGACACCCAGACCACCCTGTACTTCCCTCGTGCATTCATCTCTCATCCTCGTATCGCCCACGGCCTCCGTCTGTTAGACCTATCTCGAGGCGCCAATATTCGCGTAAAGTCAACGATCGAGAATGTTACCAAGTCCTCAGCCGGCTGCCATATCACGACTTGGGCTGGCAGCATTGTCTTCCAAGGCATCGTCAACGTACTCGCCCTGGGAACCGGAGATTCAGACATTCTCACAGGGGAACACATGCGCAACCTCTGGGTCAATCCAGACGACCCCGCTTCCGTACGCATAAATTTTGAGCGCCCGTTCTCCACTCCTCCCAAAGTCGCTGTCTTCTTCAACTATATTGATCTCCAATATGACCGAGACTGGCGCCTCGTCACTACCGCCACTGACATCGACGTGAACGGATTCACGCTCAGTATAGAGACTTGGGGAGACAGCATTCTTCACACCGCTCAGGCTTGCTGGATCGTCTATCCAAGCGATAGCGATCACATCTTCAGCACGTCCGTCAACACGACGGACCTTCCTCCCTGGAAACGGGCGGAACGCGAAGAGAGCAAGTTTATCACGTTCGACACTGTCAAGTTTTGGAAGAAGCCATCTGTTTTCGTCGCCTTGAACTCGTTTGACATTGAATGTTCGGATAATCTTCGCGTCAACGCTTATGTCGATCAGGTCTCGAAAACAGGTCTAGTCTGCCACATTGATTCATGGGGTGACACTCTCCTTTCGTACGCTGGTGTAAGCATCATTGCATTTAACTGAGGACTAGCCTCGCGACATGGCAAGGAACTTTGGGACCCCCACTCGTCAGTCGTAATGTATTCTAACCCTCTTCCTCAAAGTACGTGGTATCAGGAGCAAGTAGAATGATCGATCAACTGACTGACTCCCTGGTTCAAGCAACCTTCGTATGTGACTCCTGTAAAACGTACATCGTACAGTATGCAATACAGTGGACGACAAGAAACAACATGTAATTCTACACCGCGACCACATATTCTTCTGCGTAGTTGGCAGTACAAGTACAAGTATTCCGATGCTTATTTACGACGTCGCTTGCACGCCCCAGAGCAACCACATTGCTCGCAACGAACCGATGCTTTACTATCTGAGTCTCTCCCCCGTTTGGGTTGTCTAATCGGCTTCTCCGAGTTGGCCTCCGAGTCAGCGAGCGGTGGGGGGAGCTTGGTAAGTGTATCCAGGATCCTCTCGTACGCCCATTCCACGTCGTCGATATGTTCCTGAACCATCTGACGGCTCGTGTCCCCCTTTGCAGTAAAAGCTACCTGCCACGCAAGCCCCAACGTAACCAGATACAAACCATTCGGTCCGCCTCGCGCAATAACATGCCAATCCTTGGACAAGGCATCGTCTCTCCGAAGAGGCCATGTAACGTCTGTGCGACGCCATGCAGGCTGAAGGGATGACCACCAACGTCGGAACTGAGGTATGAATGTGTCGACGTCGAATTTCAGTGACGGCCGAATTTTCGGAATCCGGTGAGCTTTCATCCAAGGGGAGTATATGAGTGGACGATGGGTAAATGGCAACGTATGGTCGGTCGGGGTCTGTGAGACGAGAGATTGTGATCAGTAAACTGACAACTGTCGAGATGATGGTGTCACGTACTCCGTGTCTACCACTGGCAACCGGGATCATGATGGCCCACCCGGTATGCTCTTGAATGCGACTCCAGAGGCGGACGACGCGCGAGACAAGCTCGGTAGAGTCGATGGAGGTCATATAATCTATGCCTTTGCAAAGCCACTCCGTTGGGCAAGCTTTCTTGACTAGATCGATTTCTTTCTTGGTGAGAGGCGCTCGTTCGTTAGATCCCGATCCCCCGCTGGTTTATAGATGAGCATCAGCAATGATCAGCACTCCTCGTTCGCGCTTACCTGGTGGTAGTTCCGAGCATCACCGTGGTACCGTCGACGGACTTACCATCTCTTCTCTGAGCCGGTAGCTCGCTCAACAAGCTTGAATCTTCTATATCCGCTTCGCAATGGTTATGTGCTAGTTGAGAAAAGTGTTACGTTGGAGCACTCACTGCGTCCTATCACGTTCGTATGGTCTATATCGTCTTCATCATCGTCAATGTCGGCGAGAGCTCGTGGTTTTGATACAACTTCTTGTTCTCCTTCTTCTGAATCTTCATGTCTACACTAGTTGCATGAGCGATCGTCGATCAACTCGAGATGATAGCACACGCACACAATATCATCGCCTTGATCTATCTTCAAGTCGCCTGCAGTGGATTCCGACTCACTAGCCTCGATCCCAACCCCAATCGTTTCGATAGACGGAAGAGAGTGAGCGTCCTCGTCGTCTGTTCCCGAACGATCACGAACCATCTTGGTCAAGAACAGAGATGAGGATGGGGACCAAACCTGACCTTTGCACTATCACTATCGTTTATTGACCTCGCTTTGGCGTTCCGCAAAGTTCCTTCCTGACAGAACTTCGGTGGGCAAGGGTGTTCCAATTACGAGAATAACTTGCCTGTTCATACTAGGATACTAATCGATGTGATAACCCGATATACTATTCGATTGTCTGACTTCACAGCTTCACGAATGTATTCTTGAGGTCAAGGAAGTAAAGGTTAATGTGAGTGGTTTTCTTTGGCTGCTCTAGTAGTTCTAGGCGGCACTGGCGAAGAGGTAACTTGCCGCAACAGGGGCGGTGGCTGTGCGACCGCTGACCACCGCTACTTCGTTTCGACTCGGTAAACAAACTTGAAACAAACACTGCACTTCTTCGATCGTAATGTCATGGAATGCAAAAATTGTGAGCTGAGACAACGTCAATTCTACTGCGAAAGCTGCCTACGGAATCAGTCGGTCCATTCTCGTTCTGCCCCTCCCCGGATTTCATTGACCAATGCATCCGAAAGTCTGCGCGACTTCCGGATACAGACACACCACGCCTCCAAAGATCGTGACGAGCAAGTGTCAAGGGCTTCAAAAGCGATCAAAGGGATCGAAGGAGCGAGAGTGACGAGGGCTACGGTCGCAAGTTACCAGAAGACGGTCGAGGAGTTTGCAGAGGGTTTGGTCAAGCTGAGCAAGGATAACGATGCTAGTGCGTACTATCAACATCGACTACTAATACGGTGACCTCTCGCTTATGGTGTCGCAGAGCGCGAGCGCCTTCGCCAGTTGCGCGAGTCCCTCGCTGCCCGTAGACGTACCCTCTCTGCTGCGCGTCTCCTGCCCGCGCCACCGTTTGACAGTTTATCGGCGAAAGAGACCCAGGAATTGCATGCGCTCTCGGGGGCACTGTCCAGAGCTAGATCTGGTCTCGTCCAGGAGCTCGTCGAGGTATTCCATGTGGTCGAGGTTGGTGGACGACCCCCGCTTGGAGGTAAAGCAGGAACCAAAGGAGAATGGACTATCGGCGATCTGATTCTTCCAGTTCCTGGTGATATCAGACGTGCGTTCTCGCTTTCTCAATCCATCTTCGTCGATCGTCAGGTTTGTGACTAACCTCCCTATTTCCTCATTTTCTCCTACTGGCTCCAGGGTATCCGCCAGACCATATTAATGCCGTGATTACGCATGCGATTCATTTCCTGGGATTGCTCACGTTTTACTTGGGTGTCAAGCTACCCTTTGAGATAGACTGGTCTGGAGAGAAACTCGGGGTTGGTCACCCATGGATCGGCGCCGGGAAAGGCGGCGAGTCAGGCAATTGGGCAAAGTAAGCGTTTCGAATTGCCTTGCTCAAAATAAAAATCGCTTTATCTTCGCTTCGCATTCTGTAGATGGACGACGAAACACCCGTTGCATCTCACGGCGACATCGTCTTCCACTTCTTCACCTTCGTCCGCTCCAACCTCGACGACCCCCGTGGTTTTGACATCTACCTCTTCATCCACAGTCGCACCCCCGACGGAACCGAAAGCATCGTTCACGACAGCATTTGCAATGCTACTATACAACGTCTGTTACCTTGCACATACCCAAGGCGTGGATATACCGCTCTCGCAGGCGGGGGAGGTGCTCGGAAACCTCTGGGCAGTTTGTTGCAGTGGAGAATTAGGTCGGTAAGTGGAGAACTCGGTCGTGTATGTAAAATAACGATACTGATCGATCATCTGGACACCGTACAGTCGTTCCCATGAAACAACACCACTTTTACCGCATCCTACGCCACCTACGTTCCCTCTTGACTTTGCTCAGGTGCTTCAAGCTACGACTGCAAGTCCAGCGCGTGGGAGGAGACACATCGTTGGAACTGGGACATCACAAGGTGACGCGGGGGATCATTGGTCGAGTACGCGGTCTCCGAGAGGTCAACGGCCGGAGAGGATCACTGAGGAAGAAGGATGGGAAGTTGTGGATGAAGATGGTGCTCGTGGGTTTCTCGGAGATGATGGTGGCGAGTTTGGATGATCCACTCTCCTTTGATCTGTTGTATTTTCTGATGACACTCCAATGGACGTGTCGTATCTCATCCGCGATGATCAGGGATAATATAAGATGGGTATCAGCTCCATCACAGTCTTTTTGGTCTTCGCAAAACCATCGGAGTCACTACACGACACGAGCTAGGGCTCATCGATGATCTCCGTTCGCCACGTCAACGCCACCATCACCACCGCTCGCATCGAGCAAGCCGACCAGTCGCCTGATCATTTCCCCTTGCACCTCCACCGCATTACGAAGTTCGGTGATCTGTCGACTGAGCTCCGTTTGGTTCTGAGCGAGCTTGCGATTACTCAAATCACGCTCGTTGCGCGCGTCAGAGGAGCTGAGCTGGTCGAGCCCAAAGTCTTCTTCGGGGTCGTCCCCGGTAGACTGTGTGTATGTGTGATGGTTGTGAGCCCAAGACACGCTCATAATCGGAATCGAAAATCGTGTGAAAAAGCCAAAAGGTCCTCACCTCGCGAATCGTCATTTGTTTCCAAACTATACTAAACTCCCGTCCGAGCACGAAACTGGGAAGTGCGATCAAGAGCAAGCCGAACGCCAGGAGAGGAATCGTGATCAAACGGCCCAAAGTGGATCGCGGCGTTATCTCACCATAACCTACCGTCGTGATTGCTTTCGTTCGGAAGAGGTGGAAAGGTGAGGAGATCGGAAACTGAATGGGTAAGAAAACGAGTAAAGGGACTTACTGACGAAAACGAACCTGATTACCGATGATGTTTAGCAATGTTTCAGCTGGCTTAGAGAGAGAGAGAGAGAGAGAAAAAGTGACGCTTACCATGCAGCTGCAGGTATCGACTGTTTTCAAACGTTAGCAGGTCATCCATCCAAAGTCAAACGTGCTTACGTTGAACTGAGATGGATCACCGTCAGAGTTAATAAATGTCTCGAGTATATCGTCCCATGTTCCCCGTTCGGCAAAATATCTGGAGGAATAAGCTCGTGGATAGGTCAAGGGTGAAAATAATGGGTGTGTTGACATACAATAGAGTGCTGAAGATTGTGACTAACATAACAACGAAGAAACTGAGCGCCAGCAGAGCGTGGTGAGACCGCCGAATGGAAAGATACATGACCTCGATCGTCCTTGAGCGTTGGGTCGTAGATGATTTGTAGGTTGGATATCCTGAGAGGAATGATTGCGCTTACAAAAGGATCATACTGCTGTACTTGAAGGGTCGGAAGACCCGCAAAAGACGGAACATCCGAAGGATGGAGAACCGGAACAGCACAGACTATAGGTCCTGTAAAATCAGAGTTGCGAGCATGATAGGAGAAAGAACCGTACCGTGTCTTGCTGTAGCATCATTTCGATATAATATGGTAAAATAGCCAGCGCATCTATTACCCCATAGAATGCTGCGTACCTTCGTGAGGAACATACAATACAGATTGATGAAACAAATGACGCACAAAACATCCATTTGGCAAGTGTAATCCAAGATGAACTCCACGCGAAGAGACGTGCACTGTACTCGACAGTGAACAACAGAACTAGACTGGTTTCCATTCCGAACCACACACGAGGAGAGATAGAGTGAAAGCTCGGAACCGTCTCCAGAATCGTCACGATGGCGGAAAATATGATTAGAGAAGTCGAGAGGAGGTGTATTAGGAACGCTGAGGAAGAGGTGGTGGGCTGCTCGAGGAGGTCGAACACTGCGCGTTTTCGGGGTGACTTTATTGGATCCGGAGGTTCACCGAAAGGTAGGGTGTTTGGAAATATGTCATCTATATCTTGAGGTGAGTGTGACCGAGGACGGTCCTCTGTCAGAAACCGTGCCGCTATTGGTGATCGCACATTCGAAAGCGGTATCGACTGAGACATGCGCAGCAGATCCTTGGAACTGGCTAGCAGCAGCAGCGAGAGCTGAATGGAACCAAGCGAGTTTAGAAGACAATCTTAAGCTTCCAACAAGTTGCTGAATGGTTCTACTAGAATCTTGATGGTGGTCAGCGAGGAAGGAGGATTGTGTCGCGCATGCATTCCGGATGAGGAAACGGTTGCTTCGAAACTAATATTTTGGGCGTCGAAGTTGCTGTGGGAATCTTCTGTCTTGCTTGAAGAATTGGACTTTTCGATTCCATTTGATGACTTTCGACTTCTCGGATAGCTCTACGAACTCAGAAGTTTGATCTTTGAGACTTCGATTCAGAGCTTCCTTGAAGCCGAGACCGACCACAGCATCGGAGCCCTTGACCCAATTGAATGCACAGAGGTATTTAAAGCCGTTGACACTAACTTGACCTGAAACACAGCGCCTACCCTACCACCAGGTGAGATGGTCCTCTCCAGTCATGGAGGCGACCCATACTCACTTCACTCACAAGGTATATCAGACCATCCACTCAATACCCTCTACAATGGGCGACGCACCACTCCAGTCAGCGGTGACGACTCGCAGTTATCAGCAAGAGATGTTAGACGCTAGTTTGGCCGAGAACATCATTATCGCGCAGGATACCGGCTCGGGGAAAACCCATATCGCTGTTCTTCGCATGAAGATCGAGTGCGATCGTGAACCACGCAAGGTAAGTTCCCTCGAGGCTAGCCTATCCCTGTTACAAGAACCAATGTTCGTGGAGGTATCATGGTTCATTGCCCCGACTGTGGCCCTTTGTGAACAACAATACCATGTCATTGAAAAGGCAATTGGCTCTGTCGGCCTTATCCATGGTGGCCTTGAGCCAAAGCAGTGGAAAGACCCCAACCTGTGGAAGGACGTACTCCAGAAAAACCGTGTCATAGTCTCCACCCCCCAGGTCCTGCTCGATGCACTCAGCCACGGCTACATCAACCTCGGTCGTGAGGTCGGCCTCCTCGTGTTCGATGAAGCCCACCATGCCAACGACGACCATCCCATGAACTGCATCATGCGCAACTTTTATTTCAGCCTCCCCCTGCGACAGACCACCAGAGCTACCACCCATGAGCCTGTCAGAGAGGAAAGACCGATTGTTCTTGGCCTCACCGCCAGTCCCATGTTTGGTGGTAATGCCGCTGTGGCCTTTAGGTGGATATCAGTCGCGCAGTCTAGGGTTCCACGGTTTTGATGCTTTCTTGATAGGATACTGGAAATGAACCTTGACTGCGTTATCCGCAGCCCTAGACAAAACCGCGATGAGCTCGAAGCATATGTTCATCGACCTGTATTCAAGCACGTCGTCTATGACTCCCCGCCATCCTATCACACGTGTTCCTCGGCTTCGATGAATTTCCAGGCGCTCAAACGAGTGGCGGATTCGATGGATATCCAGCAAGATCCCTATATTCTATCTCTCCGCGAAACCCTTGCCCGAACCCCGCCCGGACCCGACAGAACTCGTATCGATCAGAAGCTCTCCAAAACGATCCAGAAGGGTAACTCATATACACACAAGGGTATCAATGACCTTCTCAATACTGCTCACGACGTCTGTTACGACCTCGGTCCCTGGGCTGCGGACTGGTACATCTATCGTGTCGTCCAGAAAGGCCTAGAAAATGCCTCTCCATACGGCGAGATCACGACTGCGTGGCAAGCTAAAGAGAAGGCTTATCTAATCAGCCGTCTCAAACAAATCGACATTATGCCTATCTTCTACGATCCGCAATCCATCGAGGAGGGTATCTCAGACAAGGTCCGCGTCCTCATCCGCACCTTGGAAAAAGAGAAGGAACGCTCGGAGTCTTATAACGAGCCATATAGTGGGCTTGTGTTTGTAACGAGGAGGGACACGGTACTCGCGCTGGCTGCGATCCTGGAACACCATCCTCATACGAAGGAGTTCAGCGTAGGCTCTCTTCTCGGTTCCTCTGAGAGCTCTTATCGTACCAGCTTCCTTGATATCACGCGAAAGATCCTCCGACAACCCCAATCTGAAACACTGGATGAGTTTCGATCTGGCGAAAAGAATCTTATCGTCGCTACCGCTGTTGCAGAGGAAGGTTTGGATATCCAAGCATGTGGTAACGTCATCAGGTGGGACGTCCCAAACAATATGGCGAGTTGGGCACAGAGTCGTGGTCGGGCGAGGAGACAACGTAGCTCTTTCGCGCTGATGTTTGAAGCTGGAGGCGTAGATGACGTTCGGATCGCCCAGTTTCAGCAGTTGGAGAGGGAGATGATTTCCCAGTACAACGCTGACAGACAGGCTGTCACGATTCCGCCACGACCATTAGCGCCCACAGATATCGACGACCTTTTTGAGCCATGCGAGTTCAGAGTGGAGTCGACGGGGTATGTACTCGCACTTGCTTCAACCCGATTGTTCATTGAAGTATTATAGGGCTCTTCTCACTCTTCAAGCAGCGACCTCTCACTTGAATCATTTCTGTTCCGTCCTCCCCAACTCCCGACACACAAATCATATCGCTCTCTATGATATCGACCCTCCTGATATGCCGGAAGGCTGGCACCTTAACACTACCAATCAGCCCCTCCCAGCATCCGTAGGTCCTTTCGGCTGTACCTTGACGTTACCCAAAGCCGTCCCACCCGAGCTTCGCGTCCATACTGTCGAGAGAAGATACCCTACAAAGCGTTCAGCATACCAACACATCGCGTTCAATGCTTATCTCGCGCTTTACAGAGCTGGACTGCTCAATGACCATCTATTACCCTTGACCAGCGTCGTCGAACCTCATCTGGAAGATGATGTGAAAGCGATGTTGAAGGACATCGAGAAGCGCGACGGGACTGCTTCCGTGACGAGCCAGCTAAACCCGTGGTTGCCGTCGAGCGACAAGGAGACTTGGTGGTCTACCGAGATTGTTCTCGATGGTCTTCCTCCTCTCACCCTGTTCACGCGCATCGAGATCCCTGCGCTTGGAGGGAATGAACTTCCTGTTCTATATCACCCGCTGAAGGGTAAGATGGAGGTGAAAGTCAATCCGGGTACCACGAGAAAGTTGTCCACGGATGACATGAAGAGAATCCAAGAGACCACTCGGAGGCTATTCTGGAGTCTGTACGGCCAACGACTTCAATGGCCACGCCTCGATTTCGCATACCTCTTGACCATTGATGCGGACCCAAATGCCTCTACATGGGAGCCGAGACGGAGTTGGAGGGCTCTGAAGGCGGAAAACGCTGATTCGGACGATGTCCTTCAGGTGAACGCAGAAGAGTTCGCTTCCGAGCATGGTTACAATACCGACTTCACTTGGGTTCGCGACGGTCGATCATGGGGAAAGCTCTACCGATTTGTTGGTTGGCATCACGAGAAGCTCACAGAGGAAGAGGAATCAGAGATCCTTACTCGAAAAATGTACTCTCGACTCGAGAACGTCCAGATCACGTATCCACTTCTCGTCGTCGAACCTCTCCCACAGCGTTCCAACTTCTTACTTCCCCTTCCGGTTTCTAAAGCGAACCCAAAGTCTTTCTTCCTTTTACCCAAGCACTCTTACTTTGAACTCCTCTCTCCCTCCGAATGTGATTATGCGCAGATTATTCCGTCGATTCTTCGCCACCTCGAAACGACTATGATAGTGAGGTCCTTGCGAGGTACCCTCTTCCCCCGTGCTCCACTCGCACAAATACCTTCCCCACTACTCACCACTGCAATCACTGCCCCTGTGGCCGAAGATCTCTGCAATTACCAGCGTCTCGAGAGTCTTGGAGATGCCGTTCTCAAATTCGTTGTCGCCGTGAACCTCATGGCTACTTATCCTTTGTGGCACGAGGGCTACCTGACCCGACGCAAAGATCACGCTGTCGCTAACTCCCGTCTTGCGAAAGAAGCCATTCGACGATCTCTCTTCCGGTGGATCATCCGTACACGGTTCTCACCCAAGCGATTCAAACCAGTATACCTCCCAGCCCCTGAAGAATCCACCCTCGCTGATGACAAACCTGTCGATGATGCCAATGACGAGCCTTTAGTCGGAGGGAAAAAGACGCGCAAGGAGGTCGAGGAGCTGTCCACGAAGATGTTGGCAGATGTCGTCGAATCGCTCATCGGTGCTGCGTACCTCCACGGAGGGTTTGAACTTGGGGTCAAGTGTGTGCAGCTTTTCGGTCTTGGACTCGAATGGAATACCTTGCCAAAGTGCGTCGAGATGGCGTTGTCTCGGGTGGAGCATACCGATGAGGTGTCGACTCAACTGGTATACGTGGAACGTATGCTGGGGTACACGTTCAAGCGCAAGCTTCTACTCGTGGAGTCGCTCACGCACGCGAGCTATCAGTATGATGACCGAACTGTGTCGTACGAGCGAATGGAGTTCCTCGGAGATGCATTGCTGGATATGGTCGTCGCCGATCTCCTCTACAACTATCCAGGGAAAACGTACTCTCCGCACGACATCCATATCAGAAAGTCCGCGGTCGTCAATACCCATTTCCTCGCCTACATCTGTCTTCATCTCTCCCTCAAAGTCGACGCGAGCATGCCCGGCCCTGGTCCGCGCGGTAAACTCGTCATGAACCCAAAGACGAACACTATCCGACTCTTCCAATGCCTCCAACACTCGAGCCCAGTCATTCTAGAAGACCAAAAATTGACGTTTTCCCGCTTCGAGAAGGCCAAGGACGAGATCGGCGAGGCGTTGGAGAATTGGAGGATTTTCCCATGGGCTGCGTTGACGCGGTTACAAGCACCAAAGGTATTCAGCGATATGATCGAGAGTCTCATTGGCGCGATCTATCTCGACTCGGAGGGGAATATGGAGACAGTGAAAACGCTTCTCCGATCGTTGGGGATCTTGACCCATCTGGAACGGTTCATCCGTGACGACGTCGACGTCCTACATCCGCTTTCGCGGTTGTCCGTCTGGGCTTCTCGTCGACAGGCGACGCTTGAGTATGATTACAAGGATGAGAAGGGACAGGTGATATGTACGATCAGTGTGGAGGGCAAGAAACCTGTGAGTGCGAGTGCGGAGAAAAGGGGGCATGCGAGTCGGGAAGAGGCCAGGTTTGTTGCGGCGGAAAGGGCGATATCGGTCTGGGCAGTGGATTGATGGGAGACGGGGGTTCGAGTTGTAGGTGACCGAGATTTCTATATGAAGAGTCCGGTAGGCAGTTATTGAGAACTCTTGTAAGTTACAGTGCGCTGGATGAAACATGGGCCAAATTAAGTACGGAACGAGCAGTGGACGAGAAAGGAGCGAACGACGACGAACGAAGCGCGGAGGTAGACACGAACACGGCCTATCTAACACTTGTCCCCGTGAGTCTTTGACCGTGGGCCATGCTAGGAGCAACGTGAGTGGATGGTCTATCATCGCACAGCAATTTCAAGTTTCGCATCACTCCAATCGCAAATTAGCTGTCCGGGCGGAGTCAGAGACCAGCATCCAGGTTTTCACAATCTCAGATGTGGCTTGGTCGAGGTCGTGGTTCAGGGTTACAGATAACCATCATCGCCGTGTGAGGGGAGCCAGTGCCAAAAGACAGTGGTACAGTACCTACCTCCAGGTAGTTCCAGGCTCCGCTGTCCCTGTCAATGCGCAGTACTGGACGTAGTTACTTGGTTACGCTTCTCCAACACAGGCCTAGTCGTCGCTCAAGATGAAGACTCATCTGTTGAACACAGACAATGTAATGTTTGTGGTAATGGGTTTTGCAGGCTGCAGGAGCACCGAGTGAATGGAATTACCTGATGGTTACCGGAGGGTCAGGACATGGTTTTCCTCTTTTTCGCTGACAGGTGGATGAGGTGATCTCCCTCATTAAATTCAAACAGCCTGTAGGTTCTCCAGTGATGCCTCACCTGATCCTGCCAAAGCCTGAGGCAGGTTGTTGCCAATGTGACAATGTTGAATATTTTCTTCACCGTGCGCGAACTGTCACATACTAACGCCCGCGATGCCCCTCTGCAGCCCTCTGCCTGGGCATAGGGTACGTACAGGCTCCTACCCACCGCTGTGTCGAGATAGAGAGGCGGTCTACTAGGGCATTAGGGCAATGCTAGATACTACTACATACATAGCACGTGACTTACCACCAAATTTCAAACCCAGCCCAACCTTATTCCTCTCTCTCTCTCCACAGCGGCTGGGAGAAAACGTTGGCCAAACTCTCCACAGCCACTCGTCGCAAGCAGAGACCAGTGACGGACTTTCAAAAATTGCAGTATATCGTAGGTTAGGGTTACAATATACATTTGAAAAGTACGTGCTGTGCACCATCGTATCTGTGGCTGCTCGCGACGCATGCTTAATCTGCTCAAAGTATGGATCAATATTTCAAGATACTCGACAGCTTCTCTGGCAACATCTCCCTTCCACAGTTTCTCGCTACTGTGCTCACTGTACCAACCTTCCAGAGTCATCCCGTTATTCTTCAAACTATCTCCGCAGCTCCCGAAATCCTAACCGCATTCGCCGCCAATAAATCATCCAGAGCCGCTGTCCTCCATTGGGCGGGAGAGACATGTGGTGACTTGTGCGCACGAGAACTGCGTGATCTAGGCACCAGTGATGAAAAATGGCACTTTAACTCCCTTCACGCCCACTCCGAACAGATCGAGAGCTTTCGGATAGATGATCTCACCTCACAAATCGAATCGGAGGCTCCCAAGCTATGTGGCCTTTTAGCACGATTGTTTGCCGCCGGGAGGGATCGCTTTGTCCCCCAGTTTGGACCAGTTTCGGGCGAGGAGATAGACTACTCGGAGGATGATGAATCAGAGTTTTGGTCACAGGTGGATGATCTTGAGGGAATAATTGAGGGGATCAGAGGGGATCGGCTTTCTCGGTCGCAGCGCCTTGCATGTCGTCGGCATGCAACCGTAAAATTGGTGGGTCTAGTACTAGCCGCCATCGGCACCTCGAATAAACATATAACTTGATTGTGTACAGCGCCAGGCAGTTATCGTGTCATTACTCAAAAAAAGCATTAATCAGAAAGCTAATGGACTGCCAGGCATGCTCGGATTACTGCTTCACTCCACCCATACCCCAGAGAAAGTGATCGAGACGATGTCACAAATGGGACTCTCCATCTCCGTTGATGGGATACATGACGCGATACGCTCTCTCTCAGCACAGTCATGTCGAGCATTGCAAAAGCTCGGCCAGACACTTCTTGCTGCATATGCGTATGATAACTTCGACATTAGCTTGAAGAACACCATTCCAACTGCGGAAAAATCAGTTGACACACTCAAGCATCTTACATCTGGGCTGCTCTTTCCCTTGCAGCATGGAGTAACTCGGGATGACTTGAGATGCTCATACGAGCTGTGGCGAAAGTCACGGCTCAACCCTCATGTCGAAATCAACCAACATATCACACAAACGTGGAAGGATGTGCTATCAGTTCATCCCGACGTCCGTGATGCATCGGGGCTGTACCGACGTGAACGTTTCATATCGTGGAAGTTCCTCCATGACCTGTGCTACCATGGACCAGTCTACTTCGCAAAGTTTCAGTCGCACCTTCGTGATCCGGAAGTCATTGAGCAGATACCAGTGATTAAGACACCCATTGTTGCCGCATCTGCAATGGACGTCAATAACTCGACAGTGGCGGGGAACATTCAGGCCATTGAAAAACTGTTGGCACAAGGCGGCATATTTGATCCTGCCGAAGAAGTCGAGATCGGTGACTCAGAAGCACCCGACGTTTCTGAGTATGTGGTTCTCGTTCATGGTGATCTTGGTACAGGCGAACGAATTGTGTCACTTCAACAACGGAGATCAATCGAAAAAACCGCATGGGATCGCTTCCAGCATGTTATATTTGTGCCTGGACTATTTCACCTGAAGATGGCAGCAGCAGATGTCATATGGAGAGTTCTCATTCATCCAACAGCCGCACGTCAGGATGAAACAAGCCTCATGTACGATATTGCACAGCTGCGGCCTCGTGAAACGGGGATCTTTGCAGCCAAGCCAGGCTTTCGACGGATGCATCAGCTCATCAGTCATGATGGAATTTGCAGACGGCTGGACTGTTGGAGGGTCAAGGCTCAGCAAATGAATCATAGTCACAAGACGCTCGAGGACTTTGCAGCATCAAGCCCAGGACTCAATGAACTCAAGGAGATTGCGGATCAACTTGCCCGGGAATATATTGCCAGTTACAAGCTCACACGAGCCCGCCGACAACCTGTAGAGAAGCGAGACAAGGCATACGAAAACAATCTATTGATCAACAAATACTTTCTCCTATATGAAGAATTATCATTTGCGATGAATATGGGAGATATCGGGTGACTCGAGACTTGCTTAGTTCCATGGATCCTTATGTTCAAAGCCACTGGGAAGCACAAATATGCAAGTTTCATTGGGAACTTTTTGACCAGTGTCCATTTCGTGTACCCCGAAGGTTTACGGTGAATGAACTAACTTGCCTAGTAAGATCCTCCAACTGACATTGCCTCTAGCAAAGCAATCCGATATCATTGGCTGGTTAACCCGACGGGGAAATCAGGCTGTTTTCGAGCGGTGGACTGGTGTGTTGAGCTAAACAATCTCTTCATCAAAGTCAAGAATAGAGGTAAAGGTTCTAACCGCAGTGTTGCGCGGATAATTTTGGAATCCCCTCTCGTTGAAATCTACCGGAGTGTCCATGCAGTCGTTGCAACAAATTTCATGCACACGCAACGAACGTCCTTACACTCTGATCCCGATATGACGAAGACATTTGAACAGTTGATGAAGAAAATGGTGTCAAGTTCTCCCCATATTGTGACTCCCGGTCGTTCGAGTGCATATTCCATTCCAGAACTCCTCGAACTCGGGCACAATCTCTTTGAAAAGGCTACCAAGGGACAGGAAGAAGATCATGATGTAATGGACATTTCAGACAACTTAGATAGACCAGAAGCCGAGGATATTGTAGGGGAACTGTAGGAATTAATCACCGTGGTTTACTACTGCTACTGATATCGGAACGTGAGCAGCGATCTGGATTTATCAGATGTTAGAAAATAGTTGAGCAAGAGAGACTGACACCGTACATTCTCTTTTTGAGTCAAATGGTTGTGGGATGGGTGCATGTTACAGGTACGACTTCGAACTGTAAACAGTATATCAGGGATCCTTGAGATTTGACCTGACTGTCTCAGAATGTGACGTACCTGTATGGCCCTCCTTTCCACAGGCACCGCACCGGATTTTTCACTTGGTTGAGGGCAATGGCATCGCTGTGGCAGCGGCAGTGTTCTGAAGCGGCGCAGACGAGAACGGTGACACGAGGGCGAGTGGAAGGGGGACATGCTTGTGGATGAGCTTGATAATGTCGCTCCCATGCTTTTCCTATTGAGAGTACTCAAAAGTAGAGTATCGACTACTGGTGAACTTACCTAGATGGTGACTTAAACCTGGAACGTAGTGGTTCGGGTTAAAGATCGATTAGAACTCAGACGAGCTGAGTCTGAATGTTATATACATGTAGCGTGAGAATTAACTACTATACTAAGCGTATACGCTACATTCAACACTCCCCCTTGCTAAGTGTACGGGGAC